>BGPR01027809.1:0-20444 GCA_013235015.1 Araneus ventricosus
AATAGATAATTGAAACCAGAAAATCAAACTTCTTAGGATTTCTGATGGACGCTGTAACGTCCAAATTAATTCAAAGCATCGATTTTAATAAATTTCTATCAAATTATGTTTAAAACACCAAGATTAAGTTAACTGTAAAGTAAAATTAAATTCTGAAAAAAAAATTTCGGTTTTCTTTTTTTATTCTTCTTTTAGAAACAATATAATAAATCAGCCAAAAAAAAAACCCTTTGTAAAATTTTTTTTAAGCATAAATATGAAATTTTTTAGAAATATAGTGAAGCATCGAAAATAAAGAAAAATCACTTTCTAATTCCTTCCATGACCTCAGAAGCAAATCAGAGGAAAAGATTTTTAAAAATTCAAAATGATGACATCTTGATTTCAAAATCTGTTTGACTTTTACTATATGCCTGTTGAAAACTGTTTAGGAGTTTGGATATACCTATTGACTTCGTAGACAAAGCAAAGAAGAAGCATTCTGTTCAGCCACGGAAATGAAATGTAACTGTCCTATAAATAGGTCACTGGGCGCTAATGGGTTATTGTATAATAAAATCGGTAATTCGGTATCATGTTTCATTTGAATATTACTTTTGTTTCTATAGGGTGTCCACTTATATCTGTTACACTCCCTTAACTTCTGAACGGTGACAGCTTAGGTCATAAAGTTGGTGTCTAGGTATAGTAAAGTGATTATGCGCTACACGGTGAGATCAGTTACAGCGCTACCTGGCGGAAAAAAAACGGAGTTAGCATTCCTATCTCGAAAACGGTACGAGATAAAAGATACGAGAAAAAGTCAATAACAAAATTGTATAGCGTCTTCGATTTAGTACTAAAAGGCACCTTGAACTCAATAATTCTAAGAACAAAACGTGTGAAACTCACATTTGTTTGGTCGCGATTTTCCAAACCTGTGACGTAACAACTTGCGACAACAGGAGAAAAGATCATCTTCTGAACAATAAACGACCCGATGGCGTAGTCGTTATAAAGTCGAAAATAAAAATATCCGTTGATAACTAATTGTTTTCTTTTCTTTCTAGCGCTTTTCTGGCGTAAAAGTGTTGGAAATCGCGATCAAATGCGCGTTTTACACCTTTTTTTTTCTTAGCGTTATTGTGCGCAAGGTGTCTTTTCGTACTAAATCTAAGACGCTCTACAACTTTGTAATTGACTTTTTTCCCGTATCTTTCACCGCGTTTACGAAATAGGACCGCTAATTCCAAAATTTGGCGATAGATGGAGTTGTAAGTTACCTCATCGAGTAGCGCATAGCCTTTTTACTATACCAAGACACCAACTTTATGGCCTAAGCTGTCACCGTTTAGAAGTTAAGGGGGGTGTAACGGATATAAGTGGCAACCCTGTATATAACCTCGTGGTTTGAATATTATTTGGGTCGCAGCGGCCTAGTGGTAAGGTCTCGGCTTCGATGCCGGAGGGTTCCAGTTTCAAAAGGCGATTCCACTGAAGGTCCGCCGTTTATTGGGCTTGTTGCAATTTAAATCATAAGTATGGAGGCAAGTGTCCTTCAGCTGTGGAGGTTTGGAGGGTGTATGAACTCAGATGTCATCCTCGTCATCTGACCGCGGTCCAAAATGACGAGGTCTGTCCCAAAAATAGCCCTCGGGCTACTTCGGAACAAAATGCTAATATAAATTATCTAAACTAAACTTGAATATTATTAACCCTTCAGCACACACACCCATTTTTGGAACATAAGCATACTCCGGGGTCATTTTGACCCCAAATTTTTAAACACTAATTCCTTATTTAATTGGCTCTTTGTACAAAATTAAAATATGGTCAAAGTACGAGAATCTTTTCTCGTACAAATATAATTTGTATTTAAGATGCAAATGCGGTTTTTAATAAGAAAAAGGGAAGTTGAACGTATGTCCTTTTTTTCACACATATTCTGTATTCTTTTCTTCTTCGCTGCGCACGTTCGTACGCTGTCATGGCCATAACGTATAGGCCCGGCGCACACTAGCCGATTTGTGTCGTTGAAGCTATAAAATGGAGTGTGGAGACACACCCCTGTGTGTCTCCACACTGGGCATGTGGGTTACTATTGTTATTTAACGACACAAATCGGCTAGTTGCATTTCAGATACATTACGGCCCAGCGCACACTAGCCGATTTGTATCGTTGAAGCTATAAAAATAACAATAATAACCCACACACCCTGTGTGCCTCCACAGGGGGCATGTGGGTTACTATTGTTATTCAACGACACACATCGGCTAGTGGCGTTTCAGATATATTAAGGCCCGGTGCACGCTAGCCGATTTCTGTCGTTGAAGCTATAAAAATAACAATAATTACCCACACACTGTGGAGACACACAGGGGGCACACAGCTGAGGGTAAATTACACCAGTCGCTAAGCCCTGCTGCACACTAGCCGTTTCGTGTCGTTGAAACTATAAAAATAACAATAGTGACCCCCATTCCCCCTGTGTGTCACCACAGGGGAATGTGGGTTACTATTGTTATTCAACGACACAAATCGGCTAGTGTGCACCCGGCCTTAATGTATCTGAAACGCTAGCACACGCACCGGTCAGTTTGACCCCAACCCCCAATAAAAAGTGAGAAACCCCGTTGCACCGGTTTCTGCTGTTCTCACATTCTCCTTCTAGATCCCCCATGAAGGTACAGGAAGTAACAGGGTCGAGTGTTTAGAAATTCCTAAAATTTCTTAACAAAAGAGAAAGAGTGGGGTCCAAAAGACCCCTGCGTGTGTTGGAGGGTTAATCACCAAATGAGTAGACACCCCGATTAGTTCAGAAAGGCCCAGTACCTAACTCTATGTACAGGCTGGACCTACTCAGCTCAGTATCTAAATTTTCAGAGGTGAAATTTAAAAAAATAAAAAATGTGGTCACTCGAAATTTGCAGGTAGCTTTTAATTATTTCGTTATATCAAAGGAAAAGTTGTTTATTCCAAGTTATTTCCTGTAAAAAGACTTCAATATTTTCTAACGTTTAAAGCAATTTGATAAATTAAGGAATTTATGTACCTCAAATTTCAACAAGAGTAAAACGTTGCAATTTTATGCTGTTACTGAATTCTTAAAAATAATTTGACGATACTTAATGGATTTGAATATTAAAATAATTAATGGTTTAAAATAGTTTTTTTGAAATACCAGAATGACAATTTCTGATTGGGATTTCTATCTTTGTTACGTTTCCCATTATTTTGCAAGTATTTAATAACTTGTAACGCATTTATTACTGCAGGTATATAAAATATTAACTAACATATATAAAGTAAAAGTTTATTTTTTAGATTTTAAGAATCGTTTTTCTCTGATACCGTATTTCATTTGAAAAGATAAATATAAATTTCTTCCTTATCTAAGAAGAACCCGAACATATTTAAATTGATAGATGTTCTTTTCTCTAAGACAGATAAGCATATTTCTTATAATTATCTTACATTCTTTCATTAAGCTTTATTTTCATTTCTTAGAGCCTAATTAAAACCGCCCTCAATTTTTAGCCCAAATCATTAATTAGTTAATGCATTAATTTAATTTTTTGCTTTAGCTTCCAGCCTTTATTGAAAATTTTTCGCACTCATTAATTTACGCAACGTGGTAAAAAGAAATATATTCTCTAAGAATAATTTGCAACTCTTTATTTATGAACGTTTAATGTTATTTCAGAAATTATAAGCAATTGAGATTCTAGATTTTTTTAAAAAATTAGCGTATGAATCACTAGAAACAAACTGATTTATGTTTTGAATATTGTTTAATGGTAATTTTCTTCAGATCTTCTGACATTTTAGTTTTAGTTTAGCGCCAGAAAACCAAACTGAAACTCTGATAATGTCTTTAATTCAGCTTTAATATTATTGTCATCTGTTAACCCGTTATAAAGTCAGTACATGTGACGTCACAGGAACATGACAAATGTAATCGATTATATTATCTAACTCCATGTTGTTTTATTCTCGGCTTTGACATTGTGTCCCTTTTTCTTTTCTCATGTAAGGTGCGCAATGGTGTCCAAAATTATCTCGTTTTGGCGCACTAGAAGTGTGCTGTGCAAGTGAGCTTGAATTGATCCCATTCTTCTTGCTCGAGTAGCCATTAGTCACGACGTTAATATTTGGTAATGAACAGACGACGTTAATGTTTGGTAATGAACTGACGACGTTAATATTTGGTAATGAACTGACGACGTTAGTATTTGGTAATGAACTGACGACGTTAGTATTTGGTATTGAACTGACAACGTTAATATTTGGTAATGCGCATTTTGGTAATGAACTGACCGTTGTTTTAACTTGCCATAAAGATTTTAACCATTGTAAATTGGTACTATCTTTACAGAACACTAATTTTTCACATACATCCTTATCCCTACGTTAGTCACAATCATCATCCTCCTTAATTGGTCACAGTGTATCTCTCAGATTTATATCTACAAGGGTTATTCAAAATGATGTAAGGTATGTTAAAATACTGTAGTATATTCATTTTAAACATATACAGAACGGAATAAAATAAAGGAAACTAAAACACTTTCATTTTGACGTGAAAACGTCTTTCCGCTCGTTACAATGATAGTCGGTCGAACTTTCTTGTGTGAAATAACTACAGTGATGCGAAAAGAATGGTTGGCCCCACAACGGATAGATCATATCTGTAAGAGTTTGTCGCATAGTATTTGTTTTGCCTGTGAAGTCATCGTACCAGTGTAGGCGCATGCGCATGAATTTTATGAATTAGCTTTCTGTTATGTTATAAATAAGTGTA
Source organism: Araneus ventricosus (assembly GCA_013235015.1). Lineage (NCBI taxonomy): Eukaryota > Metazoa > Arthropoda > Arachnida > Araneae > Araneidae > Araneus > Araneus ventricosus. Next base: position 4,782 of record BGPR01027809.1, read on the forward strand.
GCGTGGAAACGCGTTTAGCTAGGAGGTTGATTCTGGTGTCATTTTAAAGAGCTTGAGGAATATTACTAGGACCCAAAGTGAGACGATAAAAATATTTATCAGAAAAAAAGAAAAATCGATATTAAATTGAAAATTGCAAACTCTGCATGTTTTTTTCATTATAACTTGCAGAGTTTTCTTTCGAATCGTACAAAACTTACAGAATACTTGACAATACGTAAGCGAAAAATTGTATTAAAATTTGAATTCAAAAATTTCAATATTACGGGAAATATGAGCTTTTGTAGTAAATAATGTTTTACTGCGCATACGCGAAATATAGATGGCGCCATCAAAAGATACTCTAAATAAAACATAAGAAAAGAGCAGTGCGGGTCTGCGCCGTAGAGTTTCCGTTAAAATATCGAGATAAAATCATAAAACAGGAGTTTCTTATTAATATGTAATTTAATTACCAATCTCTTTAATACAATATTTACACAGAGTAGTATAATATTTACAGAATGGCTAAATCACAAGTTTATCGCCTGTTTCAAGGGTCTGTGGTAGCTTGTGATCACAGGCAACCATAGATTCATACATACAGTCTGGACATTGTCTGTGTGGCTCGAGGAAGCTATATGGAATATTTATAATGCAATAAAATGAAAATGTTTGAGTTTTCTTTCACTTTAAACCCACATTGGCAATTGTATGTTTAAAAATGATTTTTTTATTGTATGTATATTTTGTTTCATATAGGCTTTTAATCCACAAATGGCGGCATTTGTAATCTGATTTTATAGAAAAAATGTAAATATTTAGCCGGGTTAAAAATTTAAACCTTCCTTTAAGACTAAAGTTTCATTTTAAATTGGATTAATATTTAATGTATTAAATATTAATCCAATCTTTATTTAGAAACTTACCGATGTTCATTTTGAACAAAAACATGCAGACACATATAACTTTGCAGAGCGAAAATGATACATCGGGATTCTTAAATTATGTCTCCATAAAAATGAAATATTTTATTTCGTTAGAACTAATTTCACACTAATTAAAGCATCTCATGAACAAGAAGTGTGATTAACTATCAGAAACATATAACATTTAATTTAAAGACACAAATGAATAATTAAATAAACTATTACTTTATTGTGCTTATAAATTTTAATCGTATAGATTAGCAGGTTTCTGTTTAATTCATAATACTATTAATTACTCTATATCAGAATATTCGTGATTCAGATTATTCCCTGGCATTTAAATAATTAGAAGTCTTTAATTCATTTCGTCATGCATAATAAAGTGTTTGAGTTTCAAATAAACAAAGGAAACAGAAAATTCATGTTTTAATAAGAGATTAAAGATTTTGAATCGAAATAACGTAATTAAGATAAAGTCAATGTTTCATCACTTCTTCAAATAAATTAATTGCGTTAAGCTAAAAGGGAAAGTAAAGTCACATTTCTATTGTGATAACATGAATATAAATCTTTCTCATTTCTGCTTGAATTTTTATTCACCGTTTCGTGTATTTTTTCAAACAAAATCCTGTTCTAAATTCACCCCAATTTTTTCGCCAAGCGGAAGGTATTTTCCGAATAGGCCTGAGGCGAAACCTGCCAATCCTTTCCCAACGTACTCTATTAATTGAAGTAAATTAGAAAACAGTCATTACGGAAAGCTCATTTTTCGAGATTTTAATTCTCGTCCAGCTTAACACTGTTTCACTTTTTTCTTCTTTATTTTTTGCCCTCAAAGGCTAAATAAAGTTATAATGCCTGACATTTTCTAACCCGCCTATACAAACCCATAAAGATATAAGCATAGCCGTTAAATAGTTCATTAATTTTCATCGTCTTTGGGAAGCTAACATTAATCACAGAAAATAAGAGGAAAAAAAAATAAGTGTCCATTTAATTTCTTGGAAACACTCTAAACCATGTATATAAATCAAAAGATAACTTCTTTTTGTTTACGTTCGTATCGCTAATTACAGCAACATCGATTGGTCCAAATTTGCGGCACTAATTCCAGTGATTTCTTTCAACCTCGGCGATGCAGTAGTTACATAATAGTAAGAATAATAAGAAATAGGGAAAAACGCCGTCGTCTCTTGCCATTATGTCTTTGTTCACGGTCCAGACCAGCTGCATCAATCACTCCCGCAGACAATAGAATACAGTAAACCTGGATTTGGCATGTGCCCGCAGCTATTGGATCCCTCTTTTCGGATTGTCTTTGCTTAACGCCACCGCATATTTTGCAGTTTTTGGGCATTATTGTCACTTCCGCAAAAGATGGGCGAAATCGGATAAAACGATCATTCCCAATAAATACTTTCCGAATTGAAAATATATTCGAAGACTAGATAAAAGATTTCCTCTTTCTTTTTTATTCCCTATTAATGCGTTTTTCTCCCTTGTGACTAATAATGGTGGGATTTGCTGTGTCCCATGCAAATGCAGATACTTTGGTGATTTATGGTACTCTGAAGTACTTATGATTTGTGAAACAGCATTTTTGGGGTAAAAACGTGACTCTCAAATAAATTGTATGGTAATCTTGCATTTTGAAGAAATCGCAGGAAAAGCTAAGACATTTTAACATGGACAATACTTTCAAAAATATGTCGATAATTTAGTACCTCATCACCAAAGTTAAATTTTTAGCTTTGTTTGTCATTTTCCTTCCTTACTGAATTTTTTTTGTTATAATAGTGATAGAAATTCATTATTTTTAGATAAATATTGTACAACATATCTTTAAATATTTTGTGTGTAAATTTGAAATTAATATAAAACATTAAATGAAAAGTAATTTGTATTAATAATTAATTCCTGTTAGATTTAAATATTTTTTTGTTACAAAAGATTAACGAACTATCTATTTTGTTAGTGAATGTATAGCTTAACCTTTTACATTCAGGCGGCAAGGATGCTATACTTGCGATCATTCCTTTCATTACATTTGTTTTACTAAATGAAATGCTTTAATATTCATGTGAAATTCTATACATTTAATTGTATTATTCGCTTATATTCTTTATTCTATGCGCTTATAATATTTCTTTTATACACGTAATCTATATATATTATTTATATAAACTTCTTTTATAATACTTAATTAAATATTCTGTTATAGCTTTAACCCTCTCACACCGAACGTGGCGGTCTCGGGCTGTTTAACAAATTCCCCTTAACAGCGACGAAGGCCGGTCTGAGGCGGTTGGCTTCTTTTTAGGGGAGGTGAGGTCCTGAGATGGCTTCGGAGATAAGCGCGATAGGGGATCCAATTATCCTTGCCAACAGCAGCCCATTTCCGTGCTTCAATGGCATTGCAAACGTCTCTCGGTATGGCAATTGGCATTTGGCTGCATTCTCTTTCAATGGACGCTTTCAACTAGTTGATTGTAACTACCATTGAGCTATAAACATAAAGTTTCCCACGAAACGAAACCCACTGGCATGAGATTCGGTAGGCCAAGTGTTATATCTCCGTAACCTTTTGTTCACTAGAATTCCATATATACCTGGATATAAAATATATAAAGAAGTCAGTAAAAGAACACAATTTGCTTCCTCCTTTATTGAAGTCATCAATCAATAATAATTTGGAAGAATGAATAGATTAGAAATAAATTTCTAAAGATCCTTCAAACAGAAACTTTATATTAATCCTTTACGCATTCTTTTCAACGTATGTGCTTACAACGCTACATCTATTTTAAATTATACATGAACTTCAAGGAAACGCATTAAATAGTGAAAATTTGAAAGGTAGGTATGTCCATAAAACAGAATCATAGGAAATCTTGGGACACATGCAAGCCACTCGAGAAATCAAAAGTATTTGAGGCATAGGATAAATCGTGCCATTTTCCGCTATTTTAGTCAAAGGTAATCAGCTACCAGTTTCAATGAACCCAAATCTCAAAAAGATTTTCTGCCTGCGGAAGAATGTAGGATTCAGCACAAAACTTTCTTGTGGCCAGATAATCACACCACAGAATTCCAAGTATTTGCTAACTAGCCAGGAATTTTACCCAATTCTGCGTAGTGATTTATATTTGCATCACTGACTGACATATTCGTGGTTTTTAAATGGAGTTTGAATAATATAGCAATCAATTACATCAAATAATATATTTATTACAATTTTTACTAGCATTAAAAAGTTTCAAATAAAGATCTTTAACTAAACTTTCACAAATTATTATTATTAAATTCAGATTTGAAAGTTAAGTTCAAAACTCTAAACTAAGTTAAGTTCTTTACTTCTTTTTCTCATTTCTGTCGATTGGCAACACGAAGGGGGTTGAAAATTTAAAAACGAGATCTTTTTTCATAATTAATCATACAAAACTTAATTAATTATAACTTAAAATCATTCTTAAGATTGAAAAATATTTCGAAATCGATATAAAAATCTCTAAATTTAGAAAGACTAAACTGGTCTATTCAATATCGAAAAAAACAATACGGTAAATAATTAACGCAGAATTTATAGAAAAAAATTGCACTTCAAATCGAAAGTATCTATAAAAATTAAATTTGTTCAAAAAGAAGTTGCTGAAGATATTTAAATATTTTGCTGGCTATTTAGAAATTTTAGGAAATGCTTTTATTGGATCTGAAATTTAATATTAGTTGTTTTAAATTCGCAACGGAGGAATAAACATACCTTTCAGTAAATGAAATAGAAAATAAAAAATTCTTTTTATTCTGAATAGCAAAGTAGTACTTATTGTAAGTGCTTTTGGTTATTTGCTTCAATGCTTCAAATGAACTTAATTTTATTTTTGTCAAGCATCAAGCATTAAATGTGTTTCCTGCGGATTATATGTGGGAAGGAAAATTATTTCCAAAGTAATTAACGATCGTTATGTAATTTAGAATCGGAATAAAATTATATTGCAAGCAAAGTGCATTTACTTCTGTTGAAGAAAGGGATGATTCTCGATTACTTCAACATGAAAGGCTTAGTCGAATACCTGAAACTTCGTACGACTGTATCATTCCATTTGATTATTATATTATGTACTTGAAGAATCATTTATAATATTTCTCAAAAAAAAACTAAGATAGTTAAACATCTTACATATTGAAATCTCCAATAGATTCTCAAAGCCTAAGAATCACACTTATAATATTTCTTACCTGATATTTAACCTTCTGACTACTAAGAGATTACAAAATCTGAGTACAGTTGTATATGGAGGATTGCTTACTATTTGATCTGTGGAATGGATTCGTCCACCCCGTTCCCTCTTTTCTCCTCACTACGGGTGGGGGGAGATATGAATGGCAGGCATTTCATCTCTCCCCTTAGGGTCCCTTTAATGACCACTCATCCTACTGCCTTCTCCCCCTTTCGAAACAGCATCCGGCGGAAATCCGCCCCACTAGTATGGAAGTTGCATGGCCAGTTACGGGCGGCTTAGGAGTCAGAGTGTTAAGGATTCAGAATGTATACAGTGAAGTTGTATGGAATTCCCATTCTGTAAATATTTAATTGTCATGAATTATAAGCGGTATTCGGAAGATTATTATTAGCCCTTAAAGCCCAGCATTGCCTTTAAGCCAACATACCCAATTTTGTCTTCTGAAATTTTGAGAATAAGACAGAAGCTCCAATGCCTCTTGTTACTAATAGGATACGTAATGAAATTTTTATTAAACCAATTTACAACTTATAGATGACCGCCTAAGTGCTGATAAAAAATAAAAATAAATTGATGTTTTACACTTTATCATCTGCTTCTTTTTAGCTTTGTTTGAACGCTTGAGAATACCTTATTTTATTCTACAATGTTGAAGGAAATCCCTTATCCCTATTATTATTTATTAAAATTCATCTGTGTTTGACATTGTAGAATTTTATCAAGGAAATTTTTCTGAAATAAAGCCCAATGTTGTCAGTTAGTAACAAATTGTTGCTAGCCATAAACCATACTTTAAAAAAGTAAGTATTTTATCCACGTTTTATTCAAGAAATGAAAATCAGAAAACATATTAAAGTAAATTTTTAAAAAATCGGGCTTTTAAGGGCTAAACAGAGAACATGTATCCAAAGATTTCATTTCTCTCATTTACAAATAGTTTTACTTCATACGTGGTAATTACAGTAACAACGTGTTAGTTATTATCAATAAAAATGAGCAATTTATCAGGTAGCCATTATTTTTTGTGTCACAAATAATTGATAACATGTTTAGTATGAATATTACTCATATAAAAACTAAACAATCATTAGGAAAAGAACCAAAATAAAATATATCATAAATCTTCAACGTAAAAAAATCTTCACAAATATTTTATTTTTATAGAAAATAAAGAAAATTTTCCATAAGTGAAAAAACAATTTATCATATCATATCCACGTACAACGTGAATAAACTTTTAATTAAGGAGAACGCATTAATGCAAATTGGAATCTTACAAATATGCAGCGTGAAAATCCTTGTGCTAGAAGAAAACTTACAATAAATTTTTGAAGCGACATTTTTGCAAACCACAGGCTTATATATATACTGGAATAAATAAGTGATCCGAGTTACATAATAGTATCGAAAGACACCCATGTATGAAATGAAATTTCAGCGTATTTAGCTCTGGTCTATTTAAGATTTGTGACATTTTTCAACTCTAAAACGTAAGATTCGGACAGCACTAAAGCAAGATTTGTGGTCGCGATATGATTGCGGAAATTTTAATACTATAATACCTTTCCACTGGTCGTCATCTGACCGCGGTTCAAAATTAAGAGGTCCGTCCCGAAATAGCCCTCGTGATTCTTCAAAACGGGACGTTAACCTAACCTAACCTTTCCACTGGTGTGAGCGTATGGTTTTGGACTTTATGTTGTTTGGATTATTTCCTCGCATGTGTTACATGTTAATACACCTTGTTAAGGTGGTCATAAATTAGTGGACCCATTTCAAAAATTAATGAAAACAGTCTAATATGTAGCTGGTGTTTTTTAAATGATAGAATATCTCAAAAAGTTTTTTCAGATAGGTAAAGCGCCGTTACGGTGCGCTAAATCTGCGCACGACTCAAAATGGCGACCGTGCAGCAGAACGCACGTCTTTGCTTCCACTAAAGTAAATCAACTGTAACAGTTCAAAACACTATTCTGTTTGAGTAGCGAAATTGCCAGTCTCCAAGTAAGAACTTCATCAAGCGCTGGAATGAGAAATTAAAATGAGCAAGAAATGTGCGTCAGTGAGGAAGGCTTTCACTCCTTAATTGCTTATACCAACGCTTAATGGAGTTCGTACTTGGAGACTGACAATGCTTTTCTGAGTTAGCATATTCAGTTTACGTTATAATACGCTTTTTTTAGTGTTGGAAGGAGAAAGGCTGAATTTGCGAGTGTTTATAGTTATTTATATTTGCATATTGTTACAAAATCGTCTTGTGGGTGTACGTGAATGCAGTCCAATAAGCAGGATTAAAAAAAATAAAGCTCTTTATTTTACAAATATTCTAAGCAAAGAAACGTAGCACAAGTATTAAAACAGTACTAGTAAAAATTCACAACAGTGACTACCAATAAATCTCAACACAGCGCTCAAAAGTTTCTTCTTAGCTCACCAGCTTGCTTGCTGATCAAAATCCAATTCACTACTCCTGGTTTGAGAGCTTGCTTTTATACTTTTTCAACAGGAAGTGACTTCATTACGCAGGAAGTGACGTAATCTCCAGAAAGTTCATGAAACCAGTAGAAATAGGTTGAAAGTTCGAGATCCTTCTAGAAAATTCTTTTTGTCGCCAAAGTCGCCAACTTCTTCGCCAAGTCGCCAAAACGGTCGCCAAATTTATCGCCAAGCCGCCAAGAACACATGAGTTGTTTCATTTTTTAGAAAGCGTACTAAAATAATAACACATTAAATATTTTATAAAATTTTAAAATCATGATTTTTAGTCATATTTAATGTGCAGGTTCTTTGATTTGTTAAATCTTGTTTATATAGTTTTAATGAATTTAAAATTAGATTCTTCGTATTGTATGGAAGCTGAGCAATATACAATTGAAAATGAAATTTTTTTTCTATAAGATAATTCTTTTTTTCCAATTAATTGTGTTAATGGAAATACGATTTTTCTTCCTGATCTATTTGCAACATGGAACACTTTGTCTCATTAAAATAAAAATAACTGAATATTATTCTTTTCAAATTATTTCTGAGTTTTCTTCGGAGAAAAAATGCGAAGCAGTTTTAGTTGGAATTTTTAGGGTCTTGGAAACAAAAGAAATATCGAATAATAGTCACTGATTTATTTTATTAAACCATAAATTAAAATTCTCTAAAGTTATTTTTAAACCTTAAAAAATTAAACTCAGATTTCAGTACATCAAAAAAGATGTTTAACGTCGTCTGTGTTGCATCAAGAAAAATATTAAGAAATAGTGATTTCATATTTTGTAATTTTCTTTCATCTTTCCGAACATTATTTCTTACTCAAATGTTCTTTTAAAATTATTAGTTATACCTTGCATACTCAATAGATAACATAAAGAGCTATATCATTGAAAATTTAAGTACAGGCAGAATTTTGAAGAAAGGAATCTCGAAATTGGAGGTGAGGGCTGGTACCAGTGAATGTCATGACCAAACTTTCAGTAAAAAGGTAATTCATGGGTGTGCAAGACATTACACGTCACTTGAAAACATGTAAAACAATTACAGGCTTCGCGCGCAGTGTATTATCATAAGAAAAGACAGCATATATTGGCATTAAAGACTTTCCAAGATAGCACAAACATTTGCAGCGTGTGATTTTTTCTGGATATTATCTTGTCATGACAAAATTACCGCGACAAGTTTGCAGCGAAATTTCTGGAAAGTATCACAGCATAATCGACCAACCCACTTGCAAAACAAATGTGCTGTGAAGTTGATACGTCAAACTTACACAATACAATTACAAAACAAATTTACTGTAAAGTTGATACGGCACACGTCCTGGATACAGTTGTTTATATCTGGTTTTGATTCTTTATCTCTGGTTAAAAAAACATACGATTTTGAACAACATCTCCTAGACGGTTCTTCTTTATTAATTCAATAAATAAATGATAAATTTAAGAAAAAACTAAATAGGTGTTTTTATTTTAAAAAAATAATACTTTTGCAAAATTTTCTATCCCAACTATTACTAAATATAGAACTCACACTTTAAAGAAAACTACATCGCCTTTTTCTTAATGTTGAAATTTTAACCTTCATAAACAAAATTAAAATTAAACCCAAAAACAGTCAATGTTTTTTGAAAAATAATAAATAATAGAAATTTAAATTAAAAGGAAAATAAATTAAACGAAACAAAAAGTAAACAATAGTAATATTGAAAAATAATGAAAACAATAAACGTTTTACTTTTTGCTGCTGCCTTTGCGGGCAAAAACTTTTATTGTTTTCATTATTTTTCATTATTACTATTGTTTACTTTTTGTTTTTTTAATTTATTTTCCTTTTAATTTAAATTTCTATTATTTGTCTTTGTATTTTATTAGATTTGGCTGCATATCCGCCTTTCTATTTAATGCAAAATATGTTTTTATTGTATTTTAAATTATTTTAATTTCAATTAATTAATTTTGCTAAATTATATGAATTGTAACTATTATTGAAAAATAATAACTGACTTTGTGTCTGATATTTTTAAAAGTAATTTCTTTTGAACCCTAATTTCATAATTTATTTCACTAGAAAAACATATTTATTAGTGAAAATCGCTCTCTCTTTGACTTCAATTCATATTCTCAAAATTATAAAAAATGCATTAAATCAAGAAGACAATTGAAAATAACTTGTAGCTTGTGAATGATAATTGTCGCTATCTTTGCCTTGTCTAGTGGTTAAGGCGACAGTTTGATAACCGAGATTTGTGTGGTTCGAATGCGTACTCTCTTTTTTCTACTCGTTTGCAATGAACTTGACGTGACAAGTTTGCTACAAGTTTGACGTGTGGTGACTTCGACGCTTCTGAAAACTTGTTATGAACTTGCTGTCTTGCCATGTGAAACTTGCTGCAGACATTCTGAGCAAGACTGCTGCAACTTTGTTGCAAACTAAAATTGCTATCTGGGTTCACTCTAAATTCCAGAGACATGTTCATCAAGATGTCACAACTCTTTTGCAAAACTACATTATAATAGTTGAAAACGAACATACTCTATTTTTACCCTATTTTAGTCCTTATGTGTGGTAATTAATATAGATAAGTAGGTGTTTTTTCGCTTTGAAATTTTGCTGTTTATAATTGAGGGTTGAATGAGAAGACAGATTTTACCTTCAAATGTCTTAAAGGAGGTCAAGTGCTTTCCAGTTTGCTCCTCTCTTTCACGGTGATATTTGAATACGCTTAATATCTATAATAAAACAGCTTTAGACTATTTTTCATATTCTGATTTGTTCTTCTGTTTACTTTCAAGGTGATATTTGAAAACGCTTAATATCCATAAAGAAAACAGCTTTAGACTATTTTTCATATTCTGAGTTGTTCTTCTTTTTCCTTTCAAGGTGATATTTGAAAATGCGTAATATCCATAAAGAAAATAGCTTTAGACTGTTTTACGTGCACACTATACTTTATTTAACCGTCGGTCGGACGCAAAACAAATGCGAACACGTTCGGATGCTACTCATCTGTGAGATGAAAAATTAAATTTTTGTTTAGGCTTAAGAAAAAGCATGTCAAACTGAACTATTCGGCCATGCAAAGCTATATTTTTTAAATAACTTTTTCATATTTCCTTTCAATTTCAACTAGAAATGTACAGAAATTCAGGAAGGAGTTGACTTTCATTTTCTCGTATGGTTCCTTAGAAATACCAACAGTTGTCGATGACAGCTTCAAATAATTCGGCATTTTTGAAACAATATATTGGAAATAATCAATCTCATTGAAATAGGGCTAGGACACAGATATACGAGCTTTTGCAGTTATATAAAAAGAAATATTGATAACAATTTGGGAAATCAAAAATACAAACGTATTCGGGGGCACCTATAACAGCTTAACGTGCCCCTCACGTACATCAACAGAGCACTAGAGAATAACCCACGATACCCTAGTGTGAGTGGTAAGATCCAGAAAGCCACTAGATGCCCCTCAAAGAGGCGCAAAAAATATGGGTGCTTCAACTCACAGATTAGATGCTCCCGACGGAAAGTTAATGCGAAATTTCTTTGTGTTATTGAATTGCGGCTGAAAAACTATAATACCTTAGAAAAGGAATAACGAGAAGCATACCTAAATACAATCGAGTATTTAGAGTACATGAATAAATTGGACTTATTGGTATTTTAAGGTTCGTCATTCCCTCTCAAACCTTTCCATGAAATAATTCCACCGAACAAGCACTAAGCCGATTGTATATCTGATAAGCTTCAGATGACATCAGAGATTAATTTGGGATGATTTGTTATATAATATCGGCGTTTCCCTTCTGCACAGATACCCTTGTAGTCATTATCAAAGGTGCTCCATCAATCAAACAACTAAATCCATTGATAAGCAACCAACAGATGACCGGCCTCCTGGTCTCAATTAGGCATTCAGGCATGCGACAGTGTTTGCTGTCCAATCGGGTCTATGAAGAACTCGAAATTAATTTGAATCTGCCTCCTGGGCCTTTCTTAGAACTCTGTTGTCTCATTATGCGAGCAGCAATTGAATTTAGCCTAACACAGGCACGATTGTAATGAATACCTAGGGCAATAAATAGCGGTAATGGATACTCCTCATCAACCGGCTATCTCTTGCAGCAGCATTAATTGTTGCATCTATTTAATTGTAAACTATTTATGTTTGTAAATTTGTTTACTACTCTTTCAGGGATATTATATGCATCACAGTAGTCAGAAATTATATTGGGGAAGATACATTATGTCTCTTATTAAATAGTTCCGAGTTTGAACCTAATGTTTGCTTGAAAAGTAATAAATATATTTGGATAGAGTTTAGTTTCAACCTTTTCCTTATTGGTTGCTGAAATACAGTACTATCCCGTCAGCACACGAGTGGGGTCTTATTGGCTTTCTATGAATGTTTTACTCTCGTTGAAATTTGAGGTACATTAATACCTTAATTTATCAAATTGCTTTCAACGTTAGAAAACATTGAAGTCTGTTTACAGAAAATAACTTGGAATAAACAACTTTCCCTTTGATATAACGAAATAATTAAAAGCTACCTGCAAATTTCGAGTGACCACATTTTTTTATTTTTTAAATTTCACCTCTGAAAATTTAGATACTGAGCTGAGAAGGTCCAGCCGGTACATATAGTTAGGTACTGGGCCTTTCTGAACTAATTCGGGGAGTCTACTCATTTGGAAATTAACCCTGAAGCAAACGCAGGGATCTTTCGGACTCCATCCTTTCTCTTTTGTTAAGAAATTTCGGGAATTTCTAAACACATGCTGCTCTTACTTCCTGTATCTTCATGGGGGAGCTAGAAGAAGATAAGAGAAGCAGAAACCGGTGAAACGGGGTTTCTCCCTTTCTACTGGGGGGCTTGGTGTCAAATTGCCCCGTGCTGTGCCAGAGTTTCGGATTCATTTAGGTCCGGTGCACACCAGCCGATTCGTGTCGTTCAAGCTAGAAAAATAACAATAATAACCCCATTCCCCTGTGGAGCCACAAAGGACGCACGTGGGTTACTGTTGTTGTATTTTAATGCTCAACGACACAAATTGGCTGGTGTGCACCAGGGCTTAACATTATGGCTTGAACAGAATACGACAGTGCGTAGCAGAGACGAAAAGAATACAGAAAAAAATGGAATAAATGGAGATACGTTAAACTTTCCTTCTCCGTATTAAAAATCGTATTTGTGTCTTAAATAGAAGTTATTTGTACGAAATAATGCTCTTATACATTTATCATATTTAATTTTTTTTTATAAATACTCAATAAAATAAGGAGTAAGTGCATTACAATTTGGGTTCAAAATGACCCTACTGGTATGCTAATGGTCCAAAAATGGGTGCGTGTGCTGAAGGGCTGGTAAAGCCTATTCTTTTGTCTACAAACTGTTAGAAATACCATACTACTAGGCAATTTAGGATTCCGACTTTCGCGTCTACTTTACTACCTGATGTTTAACAAACTCCTTTTGCCACATCTTCCAGTGCTTTAGTCTCTGCTCGCTGCACTTCTTCGGAATATGAGAAACGTTACCCCTTAAGAAAATTATTCAGCCGAGGGAAAGGACACATTTGGCGAGATCAGGGAAATAAGTAGTTAATTGGACACAATAAATTCGCGATGTGTCCTTGGAAGTTCCGCTTTGCAACTTAATTTTAACCCTTGTTCATACAAAAATGCAAACGCGAATTACAAAACTTCTTTTGCCACATCTTCCAGCGCCTTTGTCTCTGCTCGCAGCATTTCTTCGGAGTTTGAGAAACGTTACCCGTTAAGAAAAGAAAATTATTCAGCCGAGGGAGAGGACACATTTGGCGAGATCAGGGAAATAAGTAGATAATTGGACACCGTAAATTTGTGATGTGTCCTTTCAAGGTCCATTTTGCAACTTATATTTACCATTGCTCATACAAAAATGCAAACGCGAATTACAAAACTCCTTTTGCCACCTATACCAGCGCCTTTGTCTCTGCTCGCAGCACTTCTTCGGAATTTGAGAAACGTTCCCCTTTAGAAAAGAAAATTATTCAGCCGAGGGAAAAGACAAATTTGGCAAGATCAGGGAAATAAGTAGGTAATTTGATACCGTAAATTTGTGATGTGTCCTTTCAAGGTCTGTTTTGCAACTTATATTTACCATTGTTCATACAAAATTGCAAACGCGAAATACTAAACTCCTTTTGCCAGATCTTCCAGCGCCTGTGTCTCTGCTCGCTGCCCTTCGTAATATGAGAAACCTTAAAACTTAAGAAAATTTTTCTACCGAGGGAAAGGACACATTTGCGAGATCAGGGAAATAAGGAGTTAATTTGACACCAAAAATATATGAGTCGGCGCATTATCGTGAGGGTTTCACATGTCTTGGCCTTCGTGACATCGGGGCGCTTGAATCTCTCCAAATCATTTACGCAACAATTCTGCAAGCAAGGAACTAGTTTTTCGATGGGCATATTTCACAATTTCTTTGGTGTTGGCGATTTTCCCTCCATTGTGGATGCTGATGTCCTCTCATCAAACATCCTCGATATACTCATCCCTTTCTGAACCGCCAAATATCACTAATAAACCACTCTTCCCTCTCATAATCTAACTTAATCATTCGAAAAGTGTCGGCAAAAGAGTTTTCTAGCAAAACACAAAATTTGGCTCTGGAAAGTTGTTCAAAATTCGGCATCTTTACCCTGAGATGGAAAATTTGGAGTCACTGCAATCATAGCTAAGTGCATGCGCTATAAGCATTTGAAATGGATGAAACCGGTTATGAATTGTCAGTCTTAGTGGTATTTATTTATATACTCTGATTAGCTTCATTTTCTAGCTCATCACAAAATTTAAAAAAATATATCCTATAATTATAAAAGGTTAGTTCAATACGGTAAGGAAGCAATATTTCGTAAATAACATTTCTTCATTTAAAAAAAGTGATGTAAATATCTTTCTTCGAAAATATCGTAGTTTCCTTTAAATGGTTGATTATAAATTTGCAGTAAAGATTAATTGAATAATAGTTCCTTAACTGTCGAAATGTTTAATAATAATATGAAAAACTTATTTTACTCTTAGTGGATTTGCTTAATTAGTTTAAAAATTAATGTAAATATATTAAAACGGAATGAATTTAAAATATTAAAGCAAGTAATATATGTAGTGAAAAATATATCTTAGCTTATGAGCTGATGATATATTTAAACACAATATTTTTGATAAAAATCTAGCCTCGAATATCGAGTATTTGTTAACTTCTTTATAAAATCGAGAGTTATTTTTATTCTCTTTCATTTACAATGTTTATTAATAAGTCTAAATATTTCAGCACTGAAGCCATTTTCTCAATATACTATTATAATAGCATCGTCCATTGAAGTGAATGGAATAATTGAGACGAGTTTTTTCGTCGCTCAAAATAAGAGGATTAATGAATATTTAAAACAAGTATAATATTATAAAATAATTAAACTACGCACAATGGAACATTGAATGAATATTTTCTGCTTTTAAACGGATATTATGCTAAAAGGAACAACAGTATTAGTTGATATAAATTAACAAAATTATAATTTAAATATTTATAGAGAATAAATTAAAAAATAATTTAAAAGATTTTGCATTTAACTGAAAAGCGCATATGCAGCTACTTCAAATACAATACAAGAAACAAAATTATTAATTCGAAATTTAAATTGGAAAAAAACAATAATAGAAGAAGTAAACAATAATAAAATGACAATAATGCACTTTTTATGCATGCTAACGGAGCAGCATTAAGTGATATCATTATCAGAATTTTCTTAAGATTAATCAGCATTTAAAAAATATTTAAACAACATATATGATCAAATATTTAAAACACAAAATTATCCAAGACACAAAAATAAAAATAAAACAAGAAGAAGCAGAAAGTAAGAGCTACAATTAAAATGAAATCAAATTGGAAGAATAAATGAAAAAGAACCAGAATAGCGTAATTTCATCAGAAGCCACACGCCATTGTAGTTCTGAATTATGCTAAAAGGAAC
>BGPR01027810.1:3102-20442 GCA_013235015.1 Araneus ventricosus
ACGTATATATGAAACATGCGTACGTATGTGACGTACGTTCATACGTATGTAAAGTAAGTATGTATGAAACGTGAGTACGTATGTAACGTACGTCTGAAACGTACATATGTAATTTACGTCGTACGTATATATGAAACATGCGTATGTATGTGACGTACGTTCATACGTAAATATGAAATATGCGTTCGTATGTAACGTACGTCAAACGTATATATGAAACGTGCTTACGTATGTAACGTAAGTATATATGAAACGCGAGTACGTATGTAACGTAAGTATATATGAAACGCGAGTACGTATGTAACGTAAGTATATATGAAACATGATTACGTAAGTAACGTACATACGTACGTATGTAAATGTACTATGAACGTACGTATGTGGCATGCATACGTACACACGTAGCCTGTATACTTTCGTACATTATATATGTATGTGCGTTATATAGATATCTTCGTACATACACGGGTACGTTACTTGCCTAGGAACGTTTCATATACACGTATGCAACGTTTGGGAGCGTACGTACGTTTATAACGTAAGTACTTGTGTATGCAACTTACTTACGTATGAAATGTGTATATGCATGTAACGTACGAACTAATCTAAGTAACATACTTGCATAGGTATGTAACATACGTACGTAAGCATGTAACGTACTAACTTTATGTATGTTTCAAACATACGTACGTACGCTACATACGTAATCATAATTCGTAAATACATACGGGCAATAAAATGTATGAGCGTTCCTTGCATAGAACGTACGTTACATACATATATACGTAAGTTACATTCATACAAACGGACGGCCGTTACACACATACGAACGTACATTATATACGTACGTATATCCGTAAATTTTTACTTACAAACTTAGTACTTAACATATATACGTAACGACGTTGTGCCTTATATGTGTACTTATAGTACCTGAAATACTCACCTACATACTTATCACATTACAAGCGTGTGTACTTTGTACTGTAAATACCTACGTACTGCATACGTTACTCCCATACATATATACAGATACGAAGTACAAAAATTTCTCAGTAATCCAAGATCAATTCCTCGATCTATTTATTACTTGAACAAAAACTATCGATAGTTTGAAAACAATCTAGAGTAAATACATGAGAAATTAAAGGTAAAATTTGAATAATGCAAAAATGCATCAATAATCAAAGTGGTATAATTACTTAAAGCACCCCCTATAACAATACATAGACTTGTTGCTTGAGAGAAAACAATCGATAGTTTCAAAACTACCGACTAGAACTGCAAGATAAATTAAAATTCAGTACCATATATATAAAAACTTGCTTACATCAAGTCAAAAATCAATTTATTAAAATATCCAAAATTGTCCAAAAAGACCAATATTTAAATTATACAAAAATGCATCAATGATAGGTATTATATAATACAGCACCCCCACTGACACAATACACGACCCGCCACTAGATAGAAGCAATACTATGCACAGTCAATAGTTTCAGTCGATAGCTTTAAAACTATCGACTGAAACTATCGATAGTTCCAGTCGATAGTTTTGAAACTATCGACTGAAAATGCGCCTATCGATAGTATTGCCCGAGAGGAAACTATCGATACTATCGATAGTATCGATAGTTTTGAAACTATCGATACTATCGATAGTTTCAGTCGATAGTTTCGAAAACTCGATACTATCGACTTGGCTTCGATAGTATCGATAGTCTATCGATGTTTAAGGAACACTACTGATCATAATCAAAACAAATGTGGTCTCACGAGCGCAGGCCGTCAATTTTAATAAAAAATTTTGTCGTCTGCAGCACTCGATGGTCTTCTGGGCAAGATTTTTTTTATTCTGTACAAAAGCTTGTAATTTTACGTAAGATTTTCTTTCGTTTGCTGGACATTATAGTTTGGTTTGCCTAAGAAGTTATTTCATTTGGTTTCATAAATAAAAATCTACACTGCTATAAATTAATGAATTGGAATTGAGTTTCATTTTGCATACTGCAGAAAATTATTTTTGACTTTTAAAAGTTGAATTATGCGGCTTTATCCATTATTAACGAAGGCTCTATATTTCCGAAAAGGAAAACATTTTTCTAGAGACACTTTTTCTGTATATAATTTTGTCAACTCTTTCCGTCCTTTGAGTTATACTCCTATAAAAAATGAAATTACCGAGCTTCCTAAACAGAATCAAAATTATAAAGCCGTTTCTTCCCTATTTGAAAGATTAAAAAAGGGTGAACGTAGTGCACTAGCCTGTGCCATAACTCTTGTTGAATCTCAACATCCTATGAAACAAGCTTCAGCGCAAGTCTTACTAAGTTTAGTTTTAAAAGAGGCCAGAAGGCGATATGAAAAACTAGGACAAAAAGCTCTTAGTTTTCGTATAGGTTTAACTGGCCCTCCTGGTGCTGGTAAATCTACTTTTATTGAATCATTCGGAAAAATGCTTACTGCTCAAGGCCATAAAGTTGCTGTCTTGGCTGTTGACCCATCTTCTTCAACAACTGGTGGATCATTGCTAGGAGACAAAACAAGGATGACAGAATTGTCTAGAGATCCACATGCATACGTAAGACCTTCCCCGGCAAGTGGATGTTTAGGAGGTGTAACAAGGAGCACAAATGAAGCAATTGCATTGTGCGAATGTGCTGGTTATGATATTGTTATTGTTGAAACTGTAGGAGTAGGACAATCAGAATTTCATGTTTCATACATGGTAGATCTGTTTGGTATGATTGTTTCTCCTGCTGGCGGAGATGAACTTCAAGGACTTAAGAAGGGAATAGTAGAATTAGTAGATATGGTTATTGTTAATAAAGCAGATGGAGATCTAATTCCTAGTGCACGACGAATTCAGGCTGATTATACAAGTGCATTAAAGTTTGTTCGTCGCAAGTTTAAATTGTGGAGACCACTTGTTGTATGTGTCTCTTCACAGACAAGAGAAGGCATTTCTAGTTTGTGGGAAGACATGCTTCAATTCCAGTCAATTTTAAATGAATCTGGTGATTTAGAATTGCAAAGGAAGAAACAATACAGCATGTGGATGTGGATACATATTGAATATAATCTTCTGAATGCATTTAAAAAACATCCTGAAATAAAAACTTTGGTAGTGGACATTGAAAAACAAGTCCAAGAAGGTGTTATAACACCAGGTCAGGCATCTGATATTTTATTAAAGAAATTTCTTAGTCCTCTTTAATGTTGAGTAGTCAACATTAATCAGCTTTATTTTGAAAAATCTGATTTATATATTTGTTACTATTTTATATTTTTATGCAAGAAAAATATGAGATTATATTATATGTATTGACTTTTCCTGTTATGAAATAAATATTTTTCTTAAAGATCTAGAATTCTTCTTATTGGAATGTGTTATCTACCACAGAAATGCTGTTTTTCTGAATGCTTGGACCTTTTTTAAAATATATATATATCTTGCATCTGAATGGCTAATCTTAAGGACTTCAGACTGACCTTTTGTATAATTTATAAAAATAATAATTATAAGCATTTTGTTCATTGAGCTTGAAACATAGCTATTTTTATAATATAGTGGAAGAATAAACATATCTAATATGTTGCTCTTATTGCAAACTATTCAGCTATTCAACATAAGAATAAAAGTATGGCTGAGGTAATGATCCTGATTTCCATGAAGAGACTTTCTTTAATTAGTTTGAATTAAGTTATTACTTGATAGATAAATTATGCTCATTCATCCTAGATTTTTATTGAAATCTCAACTTTTTTAAAATATTTTTTTTCTTTTTAGAATGTTGCATTTAAGGTTATGTAATTTTTAAAAATTAATTACTAATCTGTGTTCGTTAAAAAAAACATTAATTGAAGTAAAGATGATTCTTGCTTAATATTTTAATATTAATTATTTAAAAAACTTTTGATATTTACTATCATTATTTGTACTTGCATTACTTTGTGTATGTCAAATTTGAAAGAAGCTTTTACCTGAACTTATCTATACATTATTTGAAGTATTTTTAAATCTTAAAGATTCTATAAACAGTACATTAGAGTTAGTGTAATTCAATTATGCAGGTAGAAGATGATGAAAATAACTCTTACAGATGTATAATATAATTTTTCTAATTAATCAATTTCCTAATTTGTTATCCTTGAATTTGTATTCTCTCTCGTATGAATTAGCTCATTGATCATTGTACTGATGTCTTTGTCATCTAACCACAGTTCAAAACCACAAAATCTCTTCCTTAGATATCCTTTGTTTAACTTCTAAATGAGATGTTTATCTAACAAATCATACAGCTCTACAGGGCCTGGAACATTTTTTTGTAGATTCTGAGTGACACTTTTATTGTAGTTAAGGAGTTATCAATTAAGATTATCAATATAATGCCTTTTTACAAGATGTTATGATTTATCATAATCAATAGTCATGTCTTTCCTCTAAATAATCTTTTGTTGTGTTTAAATTGTGAAATTTATTTTGACATCAAATTTTTATTTCAATAAAAAGTTCTTTCCAGAATGTCAAATACTGGCATTTGTGCAAACAAAAATATTGTAGCTAATAAAAATGTGTTTTTTTTCCATGGGAGTTTATAAGAATAATTAAAGTTAAAATTCTTAATTTTGATAGAATCATCAGTTATATTACCTATCTTAAAAGCTCTTTCAATATGAATATGAATAATTATTGTATGACAGCAGATTTTACTGAATTTGGAAAATGAGCATTTAGTTCTTAGATGTAAAATTGTTTTTACAGGGCTGGAAGAATGCTGCATACCTTTTTTGCTTGCTTTAAAGCAAAAGTTTCATAGCTGCGGATAACGTTATCAAGTCCAATTTTTATATTCATATATGTTTTCCCCTGTATATTATTCACTTAATGCATATATGTAATAATCTCAATGTTATTTCAAATTCTAAATATAATATATTTTAAAGTCTTAATGTATTCCAAAATCACTTTTCTTAAACTCCAGTTTCGTTTTATTTCCCGCGCTGGAGGTATATTAAATCTCTTGTTTTGGCATATTTATTACTAAAAGAATATTTTAATTACTTTCACGTGCCCACAGAAAATCATGACGGCGTCTCCTTGCCGCCATACTTTTCCCTAAAGCACTTACATAATTTACTAAAAATAGCCAATATTCCCTTCACTTTGATCACGTGTCTATATGTTATTCCCTTATCTGAGAGAATGCAGGGATCTTCTGTTCTCTTTTGACTTGAACCAAGATGTACGTACATTCCGTCACTTTCCCATAATAAAAGAAAATTAGTTAATAACTCGGCCTGTTTTTTATTTAACGACTACAACAACGAATACCTCTGATATATATGGTGTATATTCATGTATACATACATACATATAATATATGTATGTGCCTAATATATATATATATTATAAATCCATTTGCTAAATGCACCTATTCATTACTATAGTTGTACATATTTGATTCAATTTCACTTGTTCCTATCACTTAGAAGTAAACAATAATGAATTGGTCTGTATAAGTTCTGCTGACTCTGGTTGTGTTTTTTTTTTTTTTTTTTGCATTGTCATTCCTTTTTCAAAGTTTTATGAATCTTTTTGCTTTTATTCTTGGTGAAACCAATATGCACACCTACTATTCTCTCATAATTGCCATAGCTATCTGCTGAAGGCATTTTTATATATAATATTTTTAATTACAAAATAAAATATGTAATTAGCATTCTCGATTCTCCGAGTTTTGTTTTGCATCCATATACTACTATAATTTTTCTGTATTTTAGAAATGATATAGAATTTCATAATCTTATTTATAGTTAAATCACTTCATTTTAATAGAATTTGTGAATTTAAAGAAAATCCTGAAATAAAGATCTCATTCTATTTAAATGAAAGATTAATTATTTCTTTTTTCTTTTCATTTCTGATTCCCTGGTGACTTTATGCAACAGTCTAGGCTTCAGGACCGAAAAGGCTTAGGTTCGAGCCCCTATTCTCGAAATATCTGCCATGTATATATAGACCTGGTGCATGTTAAATCTGTTAGGAACTCACCATCCTTCAACTGGTGTGGTATAGAAATTTGGAGTGGGGGATGCTAGGTCAGTTGTCATCCTCATCCTCTGCGATTCAGAATTGCAAGGTGAGGCCTCAAAATAGTCCTAGTGTAGCTTCGAAAAAGGATGTTAATTTAACTATCCCAAACCAGATTCCCTGACTGACACTGAATCATACAAGTTAAACAATATAAGTGAAATGTTAGCTGTTCTTTTAATAACTTTTCTTAATTATTTCACCAATATATAAAAAAAATTATTTAAGAGCAAGTCATGCATGTTAAATTTTTCTTATGCTTGGTGTTACAGTAATAGGTTTTATGTAAATCATCTTGTATTATGTAATTACTTGAATTTTTTTCTTGTGCCTGCTTCATAATTTTTTTTTAAAACTAGGAAATAAGTTTCAGTTAGAAACATCGACAAAAAAGTTGTTAAATATATACATTCAAGACAGTGATAAATACTTCATTTTAGTTGAATTATTTTTAACTTTTTAAAAATAAGAGTTTGAGTTTCAATAAATTAGAAGTGTTGAGCTCTCGAGTAGCATGATTTTAAGACTATTATTGTCATCATGACTATTATTGTCTATTAAGATTAGATTTTAGTAATGTGACAAAAACTGTTTTAACCTTTTGTGATACAAAAAGTAATTTGATGCATAATTATTTATATGCAAGTGAAAAAGCTCGCATCAAAAGGCAAAGTAAAATTGAATATTGAAACCACTTTAATGGAAAGAGTTAAAAAATAGTAGTCAGATTGTTAAGTCATGTTTCAGTTTTGTATTCACATGTTTTAGTATAATAAACTATGACTCAAAAAATTTTTTTTTCTCTATGAAAAGTGAAAAAGAAAGTAAAATATTTGATATTTATGAAAAATTGGAAAAGTAAGCTAGCATCAATAGAGGACTTATACCGTTTTTGGAAGCTAAATGTTTTCTCTTTGAATTATCTTTTAACTTCATGTTTGGTGCAACATAAGAAGTCACTTTAATAAATTCCAACAGAAAAGGAACTCCTCCTTCATGTGTTTATGGTATAAAAAATAGTTATATGAATAATATAATCTGGTTGAAATTTAAATCGAGCCAAGACTATACACGCGTGGTGACTAATTTGTTTGCTTTAACTTGTTTCAAGCTTGCACTCTTGCTGTGCCAATCTTGTTGCAGATTTGCAGAGCAAGATTGCTGCAAACTAAAATTGCTATCTGGGTTAGATATAGATGGCGACTCTTGTCATCATGCTCATAATGCAGCAAAACAGTTTTGTAAACTTTTCAAACTGCATCTTGAGTCTCTATGTGCAGACATACACAATGACTTTAAATGGTCACTTGATTTGTGTTCCGCTCTGAAGAAAATTTGTAATGTTTTAAATGTTTGATACACTGTACCTGAAAATTATTTAAGTTTTAGATGGTTATCAGTATATGATGTGGCACAAGATTTGAAGCGGCTGTTTAGTGCTTATAATTCTGTTTTTTTTCATTTTTAAAACAGTCGGATAAAATGGACTTTAATATTAAAAATATACAAGGACCAAAATGTAAATAAAGCTGGAAGAGAGACTATTCGTAAACTGCAAAATCAGCTTTCTGCTAAAAATTTAACTGCAGCTGGCAAAGAAAGGAAGTTAAGAGTTACCCAAAAGTTATTTGGTATGAATCTTAAAACAAAATTAATAATGAATTTCTATGTATCTGTCTTATCTTAGTTTTAAAAAAATATGTCATGTTATTTCAGTCAAATGAACCACCCATTCATAAATTGCATGACAAGCAAATAGAACTCCTCAAATACTTTTTAAGACCCATTATTTTGAACTTCAGACAATGTGTGTTAGTTGTATTTTTGATTGGCTTGATTTCTTTTATATTGAAGTAGGTTATGGAAAATGAATACTGTGCAAGCTTAAGATCCTAAAAAAATCCCCCCCCCCTTGTAGGAAATGTAAAAGTTCAAGGTCGTGTATTGCATTTTTCATTAAAAGTTAAATGCAAGTATGTTTGAAGTGCTTTATCTAAGGAAAAGTAACAACATCCCAAAGTTTTGTTTTGCTATACTATTAGTATACTACTGCCCAGTGACGAATCCAGGGGGGGGGGCTTCGGGCCACCCCCCCCCCCCCCCCCCCAGAGCCAAGCCAGAATTCTTGATTTTACAACAGTACCCCAATATTTTTTTTACTGAATATGAAAGTTCACTATTAGGGCAAGCTATGTGACCTAGCACTTTACTGGGATATTGATGCTGTTAGCAGATATAACCATTGAAATTTTCAAAAAATGCAAAATCCACAACTTTATATTTAGGCCTATCTCAAAAAAGCACCATCTTGTAGCTAAGGGGTCTATTCTGGTACCCTCAGTTGGGTTCCGCACGTTAACAACTGAACCCAACCGGGGGTACCAGAATAGACACTTAAATATATGTACTAATACATGGAAAAGAAAAAACAATGGGGTCTCATGCCATTTTCAAGAAAAAAAATTACTAAAGTTGCATTGGGCTGCAAAGTCAGTGATCCCCCCCTCCTCCTTCTCGGACAGTGAAGCCAGGTCTTCCCATTTAGGCCGCAGGACGTGGGCAGCTAACTAAGCTAGAAAATGCAAAATTATTATTAAGTAGCGGGGAAACTTGAACATTCAATATAAAGACAGAAAACATTAAATATTTATTCAAAATTTAATGTTCTACAACAAACAGACTCGATTTAAATTATAAAATATCAAAATATATTTCAGCTGCAGCCAAATTGTGCAGTTCTTCCGACCAATCAGAAAGCGGCAAACTGGTTCGCAGAATATTCTTTGTTTACGTTTGAGTTGTCTGCTGCTTGTTGATTTGTATCTAACAAAAACCTAATTTTTATAATTTAAATGAAGGAAATGCCCATAAACTGTCGGAAATAAAGCCAGAGATCTTCATTTCTGTCACTGTTTGGAAGTTAAACTTTCACTCAAATTCAAATGTCCCAACCGGGGGTACCATAATAGACCCCTTAAACTATTTCCTATCACCTTTAATACGAAGTTGAAGTAAGCTTTCTTTACTGAAAGTTGTTTGAATTATGGTGTGAATAAGAACGTGCTTTATTTTATCTACCCCACGTAGCACCAGATATTGTCTTATATCATAAAATTCGAGAAAGGAATATTGTACAATATTTTTCCCAATATTGAAACAGTGTAAAACGTAAGACTTTTTCAATACTGTACAATGTTTTTTTCATGATATTGGATAATGTCATATAATACTGTATAATATTATACCATATTGAATAATATTGTACTATACTGAATAATATTATATATTGTATAATGTCATATAATACTGTATAATATTATACCATATTAAATAATATTGTACTATACCGAATAATATTATATAATATTACATTATAGTGAATATTTTAAAAATACATTTTAGAAGCATGAAAAAATGTTAATCACTTAATTTCAATGTGCTGAACACTGTGCGATTTTTTGAACACCTCTACTTACAGCGAGCTTTGAACCCGGGACCTTCTGCATGCGAACCAAGAACCTTACCTCTGAACCAGCCAGACTTACATCAGAGAGCGTAAATGATGATAATAAAATGTAGTTACAAAGTTCGGATCTCTACGAAATTTCATGTTCATTCACAATTAATCTGAATAGTTTTCTTAATTAAATGATCTTTTATCGTTACAATTTCGAGTTCAAAATGAAATTAGAAATCAAAGAGGAAGCAATTTTAGCTTTTATATCTAAGTTTGCTAATTTAATAAATTAAAAGGGAATAAGGTTTAAAAGTAATTATAATAATATGTTTGAAAGGTTTTCAAATAATCTTGAAATTTATTTATTCCTCTTTCAATGTATTACGAGACGCCTTGAACATTTATAATAACAGTATTGATTGAAAATCAAATACAAGATTCAGAACAAAAAATCATGTCATATTTTTACGATGAGAATAACACTCAATTATTTTTTCATCCATATCGTGAGAGCTGTTTTATGGTTAGCTTCCTTAACTGAATCCGGCCCGCCTTTTATATACAGTAAAACAAAATGACTATGTAAACATTATTATTCAAATGAACATTTTTAAAAAATACTTTTTCAGATATATCATTCAATACTGTTTAATATAACGCTATTGTATTTTTGTGCTGCCATCTGTCGGACATGAAAATAACTTCACCTTAAAATATTGATCAATGCTGATCAATGTAAAAATCAAAATATCATGTGCATTGTATTGTATAGTATGATATAATATTCAGCATCTTAAAGAATAATTGTTCCAATGGTGTTTTTGTAATAAAACCTCCAATCGAGTGATATCCTGAGTTAAAATGAAGATTTTTATAAATAAACATTGTTTTTATATTATTTGTGAAAATATAGTATCTCGGAAATACTGATACATACAATACAATACTTTATTACAGTATTCGGTGTTCCTCGATGTTCATAATATTGTATAACATTGTGCAAACATTGTATTATATTTCTGTGCTACCTGGGACTTAAATGGTATTCAATAAAATTTTGGTTTGAACATCTCTAGCCTTTCAGAACAACAAAAGAGATTCTTCCATATTTCTGCAACAAAAATAATCAACAGTGTACTTGCAAAGTATTCATAATTTATATAGTATTTTATTGTATATTTATTTGTGTCTGAATTGAATAAACAGCATTTTTGTTGAGATAAAACAAACACAATAATATTTATTCGCGTTAATTACTTTTAAAGAAACATTAAACTGAAATGTGGATATTAAGGATTTCATAGATATTTGATTCATTACAAAACTTCTCAAGGTTTTCACTATTCATACAATAGTGATTTTTAAACTGTCAGAATATTAATAAGAAGATATAGCAACTATGCTTGTTGAATTACCTGAATGAAGACCAGCTTGTTTAGAATCAATATTTATACATAATAACCTTAATCGGTATTTTCCAACATTAATATAATATCAAAAATTATTTCAAAATTTTACTTACAAGTATACATTAATAAATAAAATTACAACCATTTTCAAATAACATTAGTTTACTATAGAAATATTTATATAATACTGTTTTAAAGTATAACTAAAAGAACATTATTAGTCTTTTACACATAATGATGCATTGTTTACATTTCTGAGCAAGTATTCAATACATATTTCATATATATCTGAAGCTTCTTGCTATGCAGCTACTTATAAAAGTGAACTTGCATTTTAAATATTCTTTTGCTGATATCTCTTAGATGTTTTAAAAATTCTAGGTATGCAATTGACAATTTCACATATTTGCTTTTCAAAAAATTCATATATCTGCTTAGTTGTAAATTGTGTATGCATGCAAATACAATCATTTTCAAAAAACATAGGTTCACAGCATTAAAGGCTAAGATACTTTAAAAAAATATATACAAAATAACATTACAATTTTTTATGCATAACAGTTCCTTGTTTACATTGACGGGAAAATACTCGATACATATTTTATATCTGATGATGAAGATTCTTATAATTATATAGTTTCTTACAAAGATATACAGGCATTTAAAACATCCATCTGAATAAAATATTTATAGATACATTTTTTAAAATTATTTTCAAAACTATACAAATATTATGAAATTTCTGTACCTATTATTTTATTTATGAATGAGTAATGTTCTTTATACAATAAATAATTATATAAGTTATTAGTATTTTAATCAGCATTATCTATACCAGGGGTTCTCAACCTTTTCTTCCTCGCGTACCCCTTGATTAGTATTTTCATTTTCGCGTACCCTCTACTGTCATACCCCACCCCAAATCATCCGTCTGTGCAAAGAAGTTTTTATCAATAATGTTAAGGGCTTAGGTAAGCTTAAGAGTCAAATAACGCGAATAACTATTCAAGTGCAAGAAAATTTCAATGGGATCCTGGAGCCTAGTGAAGCTACAGCTTTTGCGAACACACTGATGATTTATACATAATCGGGGCTTTCTTATGCTTGCGGGCTTGCTTTCTTATTTTGAGCGTAGGTTTTAGACTAGCACAACTTTCACTTTTACTTTTCACATGAACTTAGGAAAACAAAATATTGTAAATTTTTTAATCCTTTATATTTTCTTGTGTCCGCCATTACCGACTTTGATTTCGCTTACCCCCAACTGGTCCTCTGCGTACTCCTAGGGGTGCGCGTACCACAGGTTGAGAACCTCTGATCTATACTTATAAAAGGCAATGTTTGTGTGTGTGCGTGTCTGCGTGCGATGTCCAGACGAATCTATCGCACTTACAGCCATGAAATTTGGCACACAGGTAGTCGTAATGGTGACTCAATGCACCTCGAAGCCGAAATTTTAAAATTTAATCTAGAATTTTTTTTATTTAATGTTTTGTATTGTTTTGGGTGATTTTTTCGCACTAATCTCTCAATAGAATGGTTTCGGATAACTGTACGAGAAAAATAGATACACCATCGGAAAGAGCACGCGATTTCCGTTCTAATGAAGTTAGTTTTGAATTTCTAACGTAATTTATTGAATTTTGAGAATTTTTTAAAAAATAGTCGGTTTTGGCATCTGAATGTTATTTTTGTTTTTAAATTTGTTGCATCCGACTTTTTAATAATACTATTATTTTCAATTTTTTTCAGCTTATAACTAGAACGGTTCTGTCGGATTTAAAACAAGAACGGTTAAAATATCTTTTCAAATTTTTTTTAAATTAATTTTTTTCTGGAGAGTTGAGAGTTATTATTCTAGATCGAGTTCCTCGAGCGGCACTTCTTCGGAACGTTGCTGACAATTTTGATTGGCGGACGCGCAGGATACGTCATGACCTTCACCTGAATACTTCGATTATTATTTTCGGATTCAATTTTAATAATCTTGCTGTATAATAATCATTTTCAGGTTCTCTGTACTGTAGGGCGAAAAAAATAAACAGGAAAATCAAATAATGTGTATCTTTTGTTTTGATTTTTTTTTCAAAACTTTTTCATGTCATTGCGGGCGTTTTTTTTTTTTTTCATTCATTTTGTTAAAGTGCTGATTCCACGGGCAACGCCTTGAACTTGAACTTGAATTCGTGTTATGGGATTTGAAGCAACAAAGGCTATTATCCCCTACTTCCAATTAGATGAAGTGCTAAACGTTCCAAAAAACTTGAGCAGGTAGTTCCATAGCAAAGGCTTATCCAGTCCTTGTCAGAGTTGTTGTCAGTTGGAGAATAAACAACGGATCCGAAACACTTGTTGCCAAATAGATGCAGCTAATCAATGTCGAAGTACTTCAGAGATTGAACAAAGATGAGAAGTTTATTCTTGTTGACGAGAACATGAGACAAAAGTACATCATACGTGATGTTTGCAGAGGCTATGTTTAATTTTCTCCAGAGTGTAACTCTGACAGATGCATATTTTTGGCACCTTAGTAGAATGTGTGAGATGTCATTTATTTCGTTGCATACTCTGCACAAAGGATCGGGATGGAGGTTGAATCTAGAAAGAAGACCTGGGGTTGTGATAGTTTTGCTAATAATGCGAGCAATTAATCTATCTTGTACTCGGTTACCAGTCCATTTAGAAATGGTTAAAATATCCGGGAAGTTTCCAATTAATAATTGATATTTACTTTTATGGTAGTTGTCTTCAGTTATTTGGAATGATTGCTTTTTGAGGTGGGAAAGAATGTCTTCTGAGGCAATCCAATCTATGTAAGGTGAAGAGTCGGAAACTTGCTTTGCGATAGAGTCTGCCTTTTCATTCCAAGAAACCCCAGAATGACCAGGAACCCACATAAGTGCAATTTTTTTGATTAAGGTTTTTCCGGATATGGATTTTTGCAGCCAGGCGCTGTATGACTTTTGGGGAGTGGAAAGATATATTTTTCAGAGACGAAAGTGCCGAAAAACTGTCTGAGAGGATTAAAATATCTTTTTCCGGAATAACGAGTTCATCCAATGCTAGGCATATCGCTAAGACTTCAGCAGTGAAAACGGAGTTTAGAGGGTGAATACGATAACAAAATTGCTGTAAGTAAGAAAAACCCGCAATGGAGGTGTGACAATGAGATTTAGAACCGTCAGTGGCGATGATAAAATGATTGGGAAAAAGTCTTTGGATGCAATCAAGGAAATCAGAGGAGATTATGGAAGAAGGAAGATCTTTGTTTTGAAAATAAAAGTCATTAAGAAAAATTTCACATGCGTTTGGATTGGAGTATGGAAAAACGGGAAGAGATATGATATGGTCCGGAATGCAATTGAGGTTGCGAAAAGTGATTCTGAGAGACTCTGCATCTTTTTCGACCAGTTGTGACTGAATTCTATCAGGTGTATGGAATAACGCAGAAAAGGGTTGAGTCGCGAGTTGTTTAATAAAAAATTGTATTGCTAACCGCTTGATTTTTCCCGACAGAATTTCCTGCCCTGCTAGCTTAAGCAAGATAATATTAGGAGTCCAAATTGGAACTCCGAGGGCTATTCTGAGGGATGTAGTTTGTATGACATTACAGGATTTGAGGTGTGTTTCTGAAAATTTGTTAATGATTGGAGAGCTATAGAAAAAAAGGCTAAGGATACTGTTATTAGTAATTGTAATTAGGTGTTTGGTTCTAGGACCATTTCTTTTATAACCAAGCATCTTAAGGCCATTGATTTTTTTAAGCGCTTTGTTACGTAAACTTCTGAGAATCTGTCCGTTTTGATTGTATTTTGAAAACTGGATTCCAAGGTATTTGATCGATTCACTCCATGGAAGTGGAATACCAGCATAAGTTATACGTGGAAAGGAGGCGACCTGTTTGCTTGATAATTCAATTATTGCGCTTTTTTCCGGGCAGATAGTTAATTTCCAGTAACAGCACCATTTATGAATAAGTTCCAAAGTATTCTGGATTTTTGTTTGGATATAGGTTATAGAGTGGTGGGAGCAATAAACAAAAATGTCATCGGCAAAAATAGAACATTCAACATTATTATCCAGAGTTTCGAAAAAATCATTCATAAAAATTACATAAAGAATGGGTGACAGCACAGATCCTTGTGGTAAGCCTTTAAAACTAGTTTTCGTATTTGAAAAAGAGTTTCGCCATTTAATCTGGAAAGACCGGTCCTGTAAGAAGTGGTGCATCCACTTAGTAACTTTACCAGAAATACCTAGCTGAAGGCATTTGAGAATGAGAGCATCAACATGCACAGAGTCGTAAGCACTTTTGATATCTAGGCTGACAGCAACAAAAAATTTCTTGTTTTTCCGGGCCTCGGAAATCGCTGAGTAAATTTTATAAATTGCGGTATGGTTATCTCTGAAAGGGAGGAAACCGTGTTGGTTTGGGTTCAACTTTTTCTGACTAGTGAGGAAGTGGGTTATACGATGCGCTAAAATACGCTCGAAGATTTTACAGAAAACAGAAGTAAGGGCTATTGGTCTGTATGAAGTTAATTTAGTTTTATCTTTATTGGGTTTAGGAATTGGAATGATGATAGTGTGTTTCCAGACTTTGGGAAGAACAGAAGAATCAAGTTGTTGTTGCAACATACCAAGAATTTTTAAAAGGGAGGCATCATCAAGATTTTTGAACCAGATTGATGGAATATTATCTGCACCTGGAGTGGAGTTCTTTGTCTTACTAATTGCTCTTTTGAGCTCCCAAAATTCTATATTTCTATTCAAAAATTCATTTTCAGTGCTATAATCCAAAGGAAGAGGCTGTACTTCATGAGAATAACTTGAAAAATGGTTGGCGAATAAGTTGCTCTGCGTTATGGGGTTGGTTACATACCTATTATTATGAAAGATGATCTCGTGACTTTTAACATTGGGATTTGTATGACTTGATAATTTGTTCAGTATTTTGAAAAACATACGAGGGTTTCGGGAGATTTGACTGATACTGTCCCAGTAATTGTCTTTGGCTTTTTTAAAGTGAAATTTAAACTGACTTCTGTATTTCTTATATTTAATCCACTCTGTAGTCGCAATACTTCTTCTGGCTTTATTCCAGGCAAGTTTTTTCAGATGACTAAAATTATGACAAGCGGCGTTCCACCAAGGTGGATAATCTTTATCAACTAGAATTTTGTTTGTTGTATGGGCACTAATGGTTCGAGAAATTTGGTCTGTTATCAAATCAATACTAGGTTGGCTTGTTGTATTAAAAATGTCTATTGATGTTTTAATGATTGGTTTCCAGTTAATAGTTTTAATAGTATGGGTTGTGTTCTGAAATTTTGACCAGGAAATTACAATGGGGATATGATCGCTTTCAAAGGTACAGTCAAACACGTAACAATCAATTTCATTATAAATCGAAGCCGAACACAAAGTGAGGTCAATGATCGATGAAGTATGAGGATTGGTAATATGAGTTGGAGCAGATGTATTAAGCAGGGAAAAATCTGAATCGTTCAGCCAAGCAACAAAATTTTCGCTGAGTGAGGACTGCGAACTTCCCCCCCAAAGAGGATGATGGAGGTTGAAATCTCCAAAAATAAAAGTCGGGATGCTAAGGGAGTCGATGAAAGGTTTAATGGAAGCAATGTTGAAACCATGCGGTGTATAAATGTTGATGATAATGAAGTTTAGATTTTTAGATTGGATCTCTACAGCCAAAACTTCCAGATTGGGGTCATTGTCGATGGAATAAATCACTCTACCAGAAAGATTTTTGGGAATACCAATGAGTAAACCGCCACCAGGTCGATTGCTTCGATGCGTTCGAAAAAAAATTTTATTAGGGTGAGACAAATTATCGTCTGCTTTAAAAAAGGTTTCCTGGAAAATCCAAAAGTTTGCAGTAGAAAAAGGAGGTTGGTGAAGCCAAATCTTTTTATTGCTCAGACTACGACAATTCCACTGCACGAATGACATGGAAAAAGGAAAAAACTGCTGTTAGCACACCTGAAAATGCAAAGATGAAAAAACAATGCAATTGAAAAAACGCACCAAGACTGTAACAAGAAAGGTAAAAGGAGGAAAAAACAAAGCAGCCAAACCTGAGGACTGAAAAAAAAAACAAAGAACACAGAGCATTAACTCAACGACATCTGTTCAGCTTCGCTGGAGCCCCCAGCATCCCAAGTAGATAAAGTGCTAGAAATTTGATTAAATTTGCTCAAAAGTTTCTTCTTACGGGCTGGAGATAAACTCGGGTCAACGGATTGTTCGAGGAGTTTGAAAAAATTTTGCATCATGCAGTTCATCGATTTTTGCAGCATATCGGCAAATAGTTGCATTTGTTGTTCGAACCTGGCGTTTACTGCTTTTAGGAAATTATCAAA
>BGPR01027811.1:8156-20442 GCA_013235015.1 Araneus ventricosus
TCCCACCTAAGCGCGTTGCTATGACATTATTAAAAAGCAAGCCAAGTGACGTGACATTGAGAGCCAATGAGAAGCGACTTCATTCCCTACCATGTAGGATCCGTAAATACGCAACTGGAACATCGATAGCATCTGAAGCCTGGCGCTGCCAGTTGAAGAACTCAAACTCAAAATGAACTACTCGTTGTCTAGTCATCATCGCTGTGTTCGATGGAATAATAATTAGAAGGTAGTTTTGATTTCTCCGTGATGCGATGGTGGAAGACAAAATAATAGTTGAAATCCCGCCTAAGCGCGTTGCTATGACATCCTTAAGAAGCAAACCAAGTCACGTGACGCTGAGAGCCAATGGGAAGCGACTTCATTCCCTACTATGTAGGATCCGTAAATACGCAACTGGAACATCGATAGCATCTGAAGCCTGGCGCTGCCAGTTGAAGAACTCAAACTCAAAATGAACTACTCGTTGTCCAGTCATCATCGCTGGGTTCGATGGAACTTAAATACATGATTACAAGACATCATTTCACTTTAATCCTTATAGAAGGAGACGCCCACTCACCGCCGCCATAAATATAATTCTATATATTGATATGAACGTTAAAGAAATGAACTACTTTATTAAGCATAAAAAATGTATTACATATTTGTAACCTTACTCAGTTAGTTATGAAAAGTTAGATGGAAAATAAATATTAGCAAAGTGTTCCAATTTATCTCACATCTTTATCTTTCGCGTTTACTTCAAACACATGTTCATGTGAGTTTTAAATGAAATAGTTTTGTGCACGACCGTATCTGGAAGTTGAGGGAACAATGAAGACAAAGAATTAAACCTTGTGCAAAGCTGTTATGCAAATAAAGACAAAAAAGTCCTTCCGTCACGTTACATAAAGAAAAAATATTCAAAAGCAAAAGAATAAATATCTTGGAAAAACTCATACGCCTAAAGGTAACTTTTGACGAATATCTTTTTTCTTAAAAAAATGTTATCTGCCTTGTGACGCAATGTTCATTCAAACAATATCCTGGAATGTAAACATTGGCTTAAAGATAATTGTAAAAATAAATGAAGTTAGTTCTTCAATTTTCAAAAAAAAAAAAAATTCTGAATAAAGTGGGGAAATAAATATTTGTCTTTTTTTGAATTTTTATGACATCAGATATGTGTGATGATATCGAAATAGTGAAAAGAGTTTTAAAATTTTGTCAAAAATGTAAAATATGAAACTCAAAATTTAAATCGCATATAACTTATTATATTGTATGGTTATTATACTTTCATCTATTATGGCAATAGTTATTTTTTTCAGTTTTGACTAAAAATCCGCGAAGGCATAGTGATGTAGCAGAGTCCTTTCTTCAGTTTCTGAGAATTGTGGGGTAAAGTCACAATTCCTAAAGACACTTTTTAGGCTTGTGGCCTGTAACACTTAAAATCTGCCTTGAAGAGCCAATTGTCTTCAGACTAGTGTTATGTGGAAATTTGTGGAATTAGGCGCTAGTTTAGTTTATAGTTTAGTTTATAGTGTATAGTTTATAGATTAGTTTATAGTTTAGTTTATAGATTATTTTATAGTTTAGTTTAGTTTATAGTGTGTAGTTTATAGATTAGTTTAAAGTTTAGTTTAGTTTAGTTTATAATGTATAGTTTAGAGTTTAGTTAATTTTATAGTGTATAGTTTAGTTTAGTTTAGTTAAGTTTATAGTTTAGTTTAGTTTATAGTTTAGTTTAGTGTATAGTTTATAGTTTAGTTTATAGTGTATAGTTTATGTTTAGTTTAGTGTATAGTTTATAGTTTAGTTTAGTTTATAGTGTATAGTTTATAGTTTAGTTTATGGTTTAGTGTATAGTTTATAGTTTAGTTTATGGTTTAGTGTATAGTTTATAGTTTAGTTCATAGTTTAGTTTATGGTTTAGTGTATATTTTATAGTTTAGTTTATAGTATAGTTTATAGTTTAGTACATAGTTTAGTTTATAGTTTAGTACATAGTTTAGTTTATAGTTTAGTACATAGTTTAATTTATAGTTTAGTACATAGTTTAGTTTATAGTTTAGTACATAGTTTAGTTAACGTCCCGTTTTGAAGCAACACGAGGGCTATTTTGGGACGGACCTCATAATTTTGAACAGTGATCAGATGACGAGGACGGCACCTGAGATGGCACCCCCTCTCCAAACTTCCACTTCATACCAGCGGGAGGACGTTTGCCCACTATGTATGACTCGACGTGCAACAGGTCACATACACGGCGGACCTTCAGTGGAATCGGGTTTCGAGGCTGGAACCCTTCGGCCCCAAAAGCCGAGACCTTACAACTAGGCCACCGTAGTCTCCAGTATGCGCTGTCTGTAATGATCTCGTTACAATCCAATTCTCTCGTACCTTCCAAACGAGGCTTTCTATAGCAACTGAAAACAAAACTGAATGGCCGAGGTATCTTGATGGTAAGGTCTGGGTTTCAGTATCGGAAGGCTAAAGGTTTTAAGCCGATTTCACCAAAGATCCACCATGTATTCGGGCCTGCAGCATATTAAATCTGGCGTCAATCAAAAATTACTCCGCTGGTTTGGCTTGGAAGTTTCGACTGGGGTATCAACTGAAATATGGTCCTCCTCATTCGACCACGGTTAAAAGTTATGAGGTTCGACTAAAAACAGACCTCGCGTTGCTTCGAAAAAGGACGTTAACTCTTTATAAGGCCATTTTTTTCTAGTAGTGGTATAATAAAATAAATTTGGTATTGAGATTAATTTAAGAAAGAAATTCGTTTAGCTCATTGGAAGACATTATTTTTGTTAATTAATTTTATTAATTAATAACTAATTACCAAATCAAGACACCTCGTTATGGTTTGAGATCAGAAATTGGAACATTCAGATTTTTGTCTCATCGAAAAATTTGGAAAAAATTTACGCCAACCTTAAAAAAGGCATTTGCGGCTTTGGCTTATGAATTACTAAATTATTAAAATATTTTTCATATATAAATTAAATAAAATAAATCTTTTTTCTTGTCGTTAATCCTACCATTAAATTATAAAAAATGTTTTTTCGATAAAAGTAAATAAAATAAAATATTAATTTTTATCGTTAATTGCAAAATGTATTCTTAGTCATTCAAATATTTTTGATTCGACACTGTACCACGATAAATATATGACTGCCTTTATAGCGAACGGCTGTACTGAAAGTTTTTCCATTTTCAGAATCCTAAAGGAGCCCACATTTGTCGATTATTGACATTACATTATTGAAGAAATTTCATAACTTGCTTAACACGCTGGCTGACGATGGCGCACCACAATGTTCCGTGGTATGGTTAGGTTATAGAAAGATTTTGAGGAATTTATTCCAAACTTGCTGTGGTGTCTCGCAAAGGAAATACTAAATCTGTCGCATAATAATAGTAGCAGTTGATGAATTTAATTTGCTCCATAATAATAATAATAGCACTCGATGAATTTAATTTGTCCCATAATAATAGTAGCACTGGATGAATTTAATTTTTCCCATAATAATAGTAGCACTGGATGAATATAATTTATCCCATAATAATAGTAGCACTTGATGAATTTAATTTGTCCCACAATAATAGTAGCACTTTATGAATTTAATTTTGTCCCATAATAATAGTAGCACTGGATGAATTTAATTTGCCCCATAATAATAATAGCACTTGAGGAATTTAATTTGTCCCATTATAATAGTAGCACTTGATGAATTTACTTTGTCCCATAATAATAGTAGCATTTAATGAATTTAATTTGTCCCATAATAATAGTAGCAAAAGAAATTGAATATCGAACGAAACATTTATTGTCAAAATACTATATTAAATTAAACAATAAATTAAAAATATTATTCCTAGTTTTTATTCTGAGTGTTCAGATAGTTTCTGGATAGTTCTGCAGATCTTGTGGTACCCCTTCTGCTAAGAGGAATATGACTAAGGTTTTCCCCATAATCTTTGCATTCACGTCCACAGTTTTGTTTTTCAAAGAATCAACATTAGCATAAGATTAACCTTGACAATTATTTTCGGAAGTACGTTTCCAAATTCTTGATATGGTCATTCTGTTGCATTTAAATTGTTTTGCAGCCTACGTACTTCCACCTTTCTGCAACTTTTCGTTTTTCCTTTGATGCATCCAGAACTGAACAATCACAACTCGATCTTGAAAACTCTCTTTTTTCATCTTACTTTTACAATGGGTTGATATTCAACTGAAATAAACAATTAATTTCGATCAGCGGATGAAATTAGAAAAATAGTTATAATTCGTAATAATTAGGTTACCTAAAAATTGAAAGATGTGTCAAAACGAATGACGTGTCATGAAACATTGATTTTGATTGAAGGCTTCTCAATTTTGTGCTGCAACATAACCTACAACTGCATTCGCTAATAATTCCCGTTTAAATATTCACTTGCTACTATTAATATGGAATTATATGAACAACCTTACCGTCGGGATGAATGCATTTATATAACTAATATTACTATGTCCTCAAAGTCATTTTTCAGTGACCTAGAATAGCATGCTAATATTTAAGTATTGGATGTTGTAAGTGTCTTTAACTGTAAGGTGAATATGTGGTCGGATTATAGACACTGAGTTTTTGTGATCTGATTAATTACGCAAAAGATTGCTCTTCTTGCCCTTCCCTTTGTGGAGTGTTTGTTGAGTCCTGATATAAGTTGTTTGAAAAGCATTTTATTCTTCTTCTCGAAAAGTCTTTAACTCAACCTTTAAAATATTTTATTATTATTATTTCTTGTTTTTAATTCTTATCAATTTTTCTTCTTCAAAAATCTTATAAACTACTTTTTTCATAAGTCTTATAAAATCAATCCTTAAAATTAAAATGAATTATTTAGTGTTGCTTTTGTGTGCTGTGTTTCGGTTTTACGTATTCCCCCCCCCTCTGTTATGCTAATGTTTGTTTTTTTTATTTTCACGTTTGTGTTATTATTTGCTATTTGTTTTATATTCGTTTTTGTTTTGTCTGCGTATTTTTTGTTTTGTATTCATTGTGTTTTGTTTGTTTTGTATTTTTGTGTTTAGTTTGCTTTGTTTTTCATTGAGTTTCATTTGCTTTGAGTTCTGTTTGGTGTTGTGTCTTGTATTGTCTTCACCGTCGTTCTGTAGTCCATATTTGTGTCTGTAGCTGTTATGTCAATAAGTGCAATAATTTTGTTTGTTACCTTGCTCTTAAGTTACATCTCCATTTTAAAATGTAACTTGCCTTTTTCAACTCTTTGAAACTGGAGTAAATTTTCATTCATGAAATCCTCCCTTTCTCTACAGAAATTCCAGGAGGAGGACATCCTCGGTTGCACGATCAATTGTCGACAAACAAAGGAACTAATCTTCTCCGTAAAATTTACCCAGGCGCCCGAAACCGCCTGAGTCCGGCGTGTGTCGAATGAGGCGGTTTGAGGCGGGATAGGTCTCAAAGGGTTAAATATGGTGAGGTTGCTTGAAGTTATGCCCTCAGTCCTAATTCGTGCCCATGTTTTTCTTTCCCGGGGTTCATCAAAAGACTCCACAACCATTGAGTTCAGACGACCCTCCAGGACTAAGGAATGGAATGGAACTATAAGGTGCCTGTAGTTGAGTTCTTTACCGAATGTCTTGAATTTATTATGTTTCCCGCATCTATTTTTCTTTCCGCAAAATGTTCAAAGAATAATAGCAGCCTAATTAGAAATACAATTCTGTTTATTGGTCT
Organism: Araneus ventricosus; assembly: GCA_013235015.1. Lineage (NCBI taxonomy): Eukaryota > Metazoa > Arthropoda > Arachnida > Araneae > Araneidae > Araneus > Araneus ventricosus. The sequence goes on from BGPR01027811.1 coordinate 13,895, forward strand.
TTCAATAATAAAGATAATTCAAACTAAAGGATAAAAAATTAAGAGAATAATTAATGAATTTCTTCGATTCATTCATTAACGCAGACATTTCAACGAGATCTTACAGAATTCGTTAGAAATCAGCACTACTCCCGCTGAGCACTTACAAAAATAACTAATTTCAACAGCGGCCATTTATTAATTTTGCCTTATTAGGATTCCTTGAGTTAATTGGAGGAAGCTTGAGCATGGAACTAACGAAAAACTAGTCAGGTTTTTATCCGTCAGGAACATTTAAGTAGTTTTGCAAACGGACATCAGTGCAATCACAGTCTTAATAGGATATTAATTTGCGAAAAATCTTTAATTAAAACTGTCACGCTGTTGAATTAGTCCACCTATTGTCTCTATAATTATGCTTAAAATGTTCATTGTTAATAAGAAAATCAGAAGGAGCTATGCAAGTTTTTTTTTTGTTTCATCTTCGTTCTCTTACGGTTTTAAGTGTGTTTTGTTGTTGGAGTATCTTTTAGAAGTTTTGTTTCTGGAGTTTCCAACATTAATTACAGTAATTAGCTTGAAAAAGTTTCTTACGAAAGATCACATCGAAAGAATTATTTATTACGGTTAATTAGTCCTGATTTTTTTCTTCTATTTATAGTATTACAGGCTTCATCGCAAGTTGAATTACGTGACTTAATTTTTCAAAAATGCATAACCGATAGTTATTTCTTTCGGCTAAAAGGCATCCGATGTAAAATGTCAGGAAACTGCAAGGAAAACTGAATAAGCAAACAAAAGTTGTTTTGTCATAAACTTTGAAATATCTTAACTGTGCATTTGTATTTATTTGCCCAGCGGAAGAGAAAGGATTATCTGGATGCAAGAAATCTAAAATTAATCCATTTAAGTATTACTTTTCGGGATTATTTCTAGATATTCCAGTAAGAGAAAAAAATCTTTCGTAAAACGCACTTGCATTTGCAAGGAATTATTCTAAACATTTATCTGTTTTAATAATTATTTAAGCTCCATATCATAGGCGCTGTTCTTATGGAATGTTTAATTTTTCCATTCCTTAAGAGATGAGAATGAAAGATAGCATTATATAAGCAATTTCAAAAGCTTATCTTTTGTCTCAAACTTTAGGCAAATGTATTCCTTCAGTAGCACAAAGATATTCTATAATATTGTACGATATTGAACAATAGTCGCAATATTGTATAATATATATTATATAATATTGTATAATATATATTATATAATATTGTATAATATTATATAATATTGTGGACCGTGTTGTGCTACCTGGGTAAGAGCATAATTATTAGAATCTTAGATATTCTATAATATTGTACGATATTGAACAATATTCGCAATATTGTATATTGTATTGTACAATATTGTATAATATTGAACAATATTCGCAATATTGTATATTGTATTGTACAATATTGTATAATATTGTACAATATCGTATAATATTATATAAACTGAACAATATTGTACAATATTGTGGGCCGTGTTGTGCTACCTGGGGAAGAGCATATTTATTTGAATCTTTCCATTGAGATTCCGAAATAATTACTTATCTCTAAAATTCATTTTTATTATTATTCCATTTCCGTTAGATATAAAGCTAGAGAAATGGAAAGCCTTTCTCCTAATGATGCACCAAATTATCAGAAGCAAAATGAAAGCTGTGCAATTATAGTTTTTAAAAAATTTAAACAAGTACATCGTCGCTTATCAAGCAACAACACCTATCTGAATATTTTGAAATTTCAGAGAGGAAGAAAATACTTGATTTTTCGTAACCAATATGTAATATTTCGTAATTTTGTTCATATTTTTAGAAAGATGTGGTCTCGTATTTCTATCAGATATTAAATAAATTCCGAAATATCTATTATTGGTTGCGAAAAATTGAGTACTTTCTTCCTCTTTAAAATTTAAACAAACTCAGATAGGTGGTGTTGTTTGTTAAGCGAAGACATACCAAGTTCAAGCATTTTCTTTGAAAACAAAAAATGATATAAGCAATAACAGCCATCTTGTTTCTTAAAAACGGGAGGTTAATATAACTAAACTAACTTTATATAAAAAAATAATAATTTCACTAATTGGTAGGCAATTCTGTCCGCATTTTACAAAATTTCATAAATATATATTTTTTATCAGTCCGCAATTTGATATCTAATATACATACAATAAAGTATTGAATTTGCTTAAGTTTAACCCAATTAAATAAAGTAATATTAGGTTGTGTATTAAATTAAGTATTTATTGGGTATTATTTAGATTTTAAATCGTAGTTCAGATAAGAAAGTGAATTACGAAATTTTTTAAACGCTGGATAGGTTTATTTGCCATTTTGTGAAATTGTTATTGTTTTAGTCAAGTTTAACCTGCTAATAAATTATAATAACAGATCTGATAAACAATAATTTCGCCAAATGGTTGATGAACTTGTTTACCATTTGATAAAATTTCATAATCTTTTTTCTCTATCAAGCCACAATTTAAAATCTAAATTACACCCAATAACTCCTCAACTACGTCAGCTTCTCCTAACATTATTCACGGCTAACTCGTCCTGGAACACTTATATCCAAAGGCTAAGAAACACTCTTTATATTTCCTTTCCGTTTTGGCCAATATCACCTTAACCACATCTTCCTTTCTCCAGATACCCTCATCTGTTTTATTCCATGAACTCCGTGATTACTTGTACCAGCAGATGTCGATGTCATCTGATTGCAGATTTGGCAGACATTGCCAAACTACAAAGCATGTTCAAAAATCCGTGCAATTGGAAATTTCCAATTATAAATCCCCTTCATTCGAAATATTCATGGCAGTGAAAGGCGAAGATGACTCATGTAGGGAAGGGGGGCCGAATTGAAGTCTTCTATTCGGAAGCTGTGGAACATCTTGCATGCTTTCCCTGACTTTGATTGCCACATAGCCGGGAGCGCAGTGTGTTTCTACAATCGTGCGAACTTCCGTGTTCTCATTAAAACAAGATGAGCACCACGTTTGGATGGATTGCAACGTATAGGAATTAAATTCCGTCCTTTACCGGAATTGATTTGTCCGCTGTGTCAATATAAAGAGTGATTGGTTTAATTTATTTGGGTTGATAGATGGCAGAGTGCAAGGATACTGTTTCAAACAGTGTGTATGTTACTATAAACTTTGTAACAAAATCCATTAGTAAATATTTAGATTCACCAAACCTTTTCTCTCCATTCCACCAATTTCCGATCCTGGTGTTCATCATGAAAATATTAACTTATATAGAGGTAATATCTTTTTTCATTCAGATTTAATGTCTTTAAGAAAACATGGATTTTGTTGCAGGATAGGATCAATATTTAATACTCAGTGCTAAATATTGATCTTATACTAACTTTGTAACAAAATCCATTAGTAAATATTTAGATTCCCCAAACCTGTTCTCTCCGTTCCACCAATTTCAAATTTCTGGTGTTCATCATGAAAATATTAACTTATATAGAGTTAATATATTTTTTATTCTGAGTTAATGTCTTTAAGAAAACATGGATTTTGTTGCAGGACAGGATCAATATTTAATACTCAGTGTTAAATATTGATCTTATACTAATCTATCTTGAAAATATGATATCAAGCAATTTAGAGTACATTGTAATCGGTGTTTAAATAAATATGATATAGGTATAATAAAATAATCTAAGCGCTATCTATTGTTTCTATATTTTAAAATTACCTTTAACTCTTCAGCTTTGGATTATTTTGAACGAAACAAAATGCACTCATGATAGAAATCGATAGAAAACATAAGGAGAAAGCGAAGATAAATGTTTGGTGGGGACGAGAAAAAAAATAAAAAGAGCTTCTTTCTCTTTTAGATGACCCGCGCCAACCAGAGTAGGACGGAATGTATTTCTGGAACCTATAAATTCAAAAAGAGAAAGGGTTGATTTTTTCTACCGAATCATCACTGAACTGTTCTCAGTGGGCGGCTTTTGATGCTTTCGAGAGCTACCAGCTTTGCAGCCCCAACGTCTATTTATCTTACTTGTTGATACATTTTCTGTACCGTTGATTAATTCGTTTTTATTACTTTTTCTCTCATTTTCATTGATTATCGAACTCTCGGAGTGGGAAAGTAAGTATATAAGAATAAAACGAAAATATAAGCTTTTAAAATAATTTCATGAGCTACGGTAGCTTTGCAGCCCTAATGGGTGAACCACCACTGACCCAACGCTATAACAGCATATTGTAATTCATTGCTTTAACCCTCTTACACCGAGCGAGGTGGTTTCGGACTGTCTAAAAATTTCCCCTTAACAGTGACGAGGGCCGGTCTGAGGCGATTGACTTCTTTTGAGGGGAGGGGAGGTTCTGAGATGGCTTCGGAGATAAACGCGATAGGGCCCAATTATCCTTTCCAACCGCAGCCCTTTTCCATGTGTCTTAAGGGAAGGCTATAACAGGGGGTGGGGTAAATGACCACCCAGGTTGGAAGAGTCCAATTCATGTCGTATCCTCCCAAAAAGTCCCAGTGTTAAAGGGGCTAGAAAAAACAGTCGCCTCGAGATTAAAGAGTTAAGAGTGATATGTCCCCTTAAGCAGTTGAAATGAATTAAGTAATAATAATAATAAATCTCGGTAAAAAATCTCGGGATGCAGCAGAAAATAGACAAACTTCCAAGTTGCGTAAATCACAGTAATGGTGGTGAAAGAGTAATATTTTTGTTTCCTATATATACGAAACAATGCTTCTTGTTTGTCTTAAAATCAGTATTGTTTGTTGAGATGAAAATTATGCAGATCGTACATTTAAGGTGCACACATGTGTATACTAGAGTCAAATGAGTTTTCTACTACTGTCATATGTAATATTTAATAAAATATTTTGAAGCAAATGAGTGAATGTTTCATGAACTCACAATCTTTCCATTCTGAAAGCAAAAAAATGCACAAATTCTGTTTTTCATTTTCTTGCACAATTTATTTGGTTTACAACGTTTCTAAAAAAATGTGAAAAGCTAACTAAGCTATAGACTGAGAAACAGATACGTTTGTAAATAATTATAATTCCTTTTGCTTCTAAATAAAATAGATTAACAACTGCACGCACACCTCCCCATCTCTACCTCTGGACGAATTTTATTTTGTTGAATTAAGGTCAGATTTCCAAGCCACAGGAAGGCTACTAGACCAAATCTAAAAGCTTTGAACAATGTTTAAGAGTCTGTGTCTCAATCAACCCCATTTCCCAACTTCCTCGAAATACCAAGACATATGATGCGATTGAGTCAATGTACCGCAGGTTCGCATGAGTGAATTCATGGAAACCATCAGTTATTCCCCAACAAATTGGAACACAGGACTTGCAATGATAGTGACCTGCAAACTAATGAAGTCGAATATATCAAATGACATTATAGTTCATGATATTAACAAGATGGTTTGTTTTAGCGGATTTTGAATATCATATATGTGTGAGAGATGTATTAGATAGTGAAATCTGCCGTATGTTACTCACAGAAATTTGTTAAGTAAACGGCAGGTTTCCTTATCCTAAGGAAATTTTGTATCTTTATTGTTTTAGCATTCATCCTACAAACGTGAGATTGCATGTATAACTTAATAACTGTTAGATTGTTCGAAAATTATGCTGGAAATTCACGAGGAAAAAGGCCTAAGCCATTTGTCCCACAACTGGTTTGTATTTCATTCATTTAAGTCGAAAAATTAGGCAAATCATTAACGGATGTTCCAAAGTTTGTTTTGAGACCAGGTTCAAAGTCACAGAATACCTACCACCCATTCTCCTACTCTCCCACACGGGATATAAATATGAATTAAGGGAAGTTTCAATTGTGAAAGAGTTATAAATACAAAAATAATAAAAAACAACGATAAGTGGTAAGAATCCGGTGGATGACTTCATCAGAGGCCATTCATCCATGCAGATTCAAAACCAGAATAGGTTTTGTGTAGAGGAAAAAGACTTTAAGGTCTGAATTTGATATGAATTTCCTCTAAAGACTGAACCTATCCCGGAATATATTGGAAAGATGAATATTTATCCACAAAGAAGAAATCAAAGACAGTCTTTTAAACAAAGTATGAAAAGAAGGGTTAAAATCTTACCTCTTACTAAAGCTGTGGAGTGGAAGAAAAAACGCCATGACAAAAGTCAACTTTGTAACATCTAATTACTAACAACTTTTATTAGTAAATAGGTGTGCGCACCTATCTCCATCTAGTGAGGGATACACTAACTAAAAACTTGATAATTTTTTTAGAGTTTTCGCGGGAGATTTCGAGTTCCATTTCTAACCTCGACGCTAGGTCCCAATCTAGTCAAAACCTTTGTTTTCCCGCTACCCTCGCAGCAACGTCCTCAAAAGGCCATTCCAATGAGACTTCAAACTATTCGGAATTCCAACACTTCCGATCATCTTTGCCAATTTTCATAGGTTTCGCACGGAAAGTTTTCCTTCCCTTGTTCCAAAAATTCCTGAGTGGAGCAGCGGTGAATGCCCCGCTTTAGAATACCGCATTTGGAT
>BGPR01027812.1:0-20439 GCA_013235015.1 Araneus ventricosus
CTTTCCAAATCTTCACAATTTTTAAAAATTGCTTTTTTCCCAAGAAATTTCAATATGACCTCAACAATGAAATGTGATTCAGAAAGCTTCCCCACTGTATGCAGCTTATTCTAATAAGTTTGAGTCAAGAAAGATATAGTGTTCTTCTCAGTGTAGTCATTTGTGTTTTAAATCTCTGCATGAAGTTCTGTTCAGTAGAATGATGCATTTCCCATCTGCAACCTTTAGTGGCTGTGACAGCTTAAAGAAAAAAGTGGCTTGGAGACTGTATTCATATTAACAATTCAAAATTAAGTCATGTAATTATTTGTTTTCAGTCTTTTATAAATGATAAGATAGCTTTTTTCTGTAAAATTTCCCAACCCTGATTTTTTAACAATGTTCTTAAATACACTCTTTTTCATAGAATATTATACAGAAGCTACACTTGTATACACTGTCTTATTCCAAACAATTATTTAGTCAAGAAAGCTGTAAGTTTTTTCACAGCATGAGTGTAACCCATCTCAATCCTTCTGAAGAAGACAGTTTAAAGAAAAAAGTGGCTGAAAACGTTTATGAAGGTACGGTATATTAACTATTCAAAATTAGAAACCCATAGGTATTTACCCTAGCTTTATGATTAGTTACCCTTTTCCAAAATTTTGAAATCATCTTCTTCGATGCAAAATCTTCACCAAAGTACTTTTTTTACACAAGCGTATTTGCCTATGCACATTAAACACACTCCCTCCCACATTATTATTATTAAGTGAAGGAAGGTCATACTAATTCTCTCAGATAGATGGAACTCAGGAACATTTGAGCGCTCGAGAGATGAAACCAATTTTTCGAAACTTTATTAATAGTGGGCATCTTACTAAGCACACAATCATATTTATCTAATCCAATCTGATTACTCAAAGCTTCTATTTAATTCAAAACGATCAAATTCAAAAAAAAAAAAAAAATCTCTGTGCTTCGCAAACGAATTCAAGAATCTTGGCAGTCAAGGTGGAATGGTAAAATAACTTATCGTTGCCAACAGGGAGAAAAAATAGTGTCCTTTTTTTGCGCCTTTACCATAAGGTTTTATGCATAATAGATTTTCTTTTTGTTATGATTTCTAGGAGTTAGTAGCTAAATGCTATATGATTTACTGAGAATAAAATGAAAAACTGATTTATTTAAAAAGGAAAATTATTTGAAAAATCAACTATATACCCCCCCCCCTCCCATCTCCAATCCTCTAATATCAAAAGGATTGGAGCTATGGTATGAAAAAATGGAAGCAGAATATAACTGATGAGAGTTTTCACTGCAGATGCCACATGCTTAGTTAAAAAAAAATGACAGTTAGAGTTAGTTCAAAATCACATTTCAAAATCTAAGTAACTGCACACTAACGAAAAACTGTCATCAGGAGATTTCTCATTAGAGCAAGGAGATAATGTTCCTTATTTGAATTAACTTTTTATCCTCAGTAGTAAGATAGTTGAGGAGAAGTGAACATTTCTATCCCCCCCAACATTTATCTCCGCAGTAAGGATTATGTTATTCATTCAGGCGGGAATCTCACCGCGAAAACATGAAAGAAATAGGACTATTTGCGCCATTTTCAGCAATATTCAGAATTACAAAAAAATAATCCTATAACGAGACGTTAAGTAGAGAGAGATTACTTTCAACGATGCCATTTTTCTTCGTAATGGCATGACGCATTGCCGACCAAGAAGAGGATTAAGATAAATTTTTATAATATCTAACTTAGAATGAGCAGAAACATAAAATCATATGCACGCCACTTAGTATGAATGTATACACTTCCAAAAATAAAACACAAACTTAAAACATAGGACTTAATTCTTAATAAAAAATTATATTAAACTGATTTTAATGTTTGTGATAAATAATCGCTATAAGTGAAATGCAGACCTAAGATAAAGGCAATCGACAGACAGTTTTTAGTTTTTTGAAAAGTCACAAGGTACATTGTAAATTATTTAAAATTAATAGAGATAATTATTGTTTACTAAGCTGGTATGTTTAGGATGCAAGATAGGAGAGTATATATTTATACCTATATATCACTTCAAAAGAGGAATAGTTTTATGTTTTGTGCCATGTGAATGGAGAACTGTGAAGAAATTTTCGAAGTCATGTAGCGAGAACTATTCAATATTTTCCACCATGAGAATCTACCTATAAAATTCTTTCTTTCATTTAATGCAGAAATATTATAATTTGGTTTTTTGATATCTTTCAATCCTTTGGAAGAAAAAGAAGGAAAAAATGAGATTTAGTGTCTAAAAATTGATTCCAAGTATATACTAGGTACGAGGGGCGGATCTAGGAATTCGTTAAGAGGGGTGCTACTGTGGAAATTTTTTTTCGTGTTTTTAAATCTTAAGAATTACTTAATTAAATTAATAATTAATTTCAAATTAATTAAATGTTTATTAATTAATTTTATTTTAAATTATTCCATTGATTAAATTTTAATGTATTAAATTTTAATTAATTAAATTGTAAATAATTAAATTTTAATTGATTGGATTTTGATTAATTAAATTTAATTTCTTAAATATATACAAGGCTGGATCTAGGAATCCGTGAAGGCTACCGAGGAAACTATTTTTCGTATTTTTAACTTTAAAAAAATTGCTATATAGTCAACTAAAATAGTTTCATTTTATTTTTTTACTCAGAAAGTTTTGTCTTCTTCACAAGATTGCAAATTAGTCTTTGCAAATCTCCCTTGACTTTTTCTTACAAAATATGTCAACCTAACCACACTTTCCCATTTTGCTCGCCATATCTAGAATTCTGATTTTAACTGAATCTGCAAACTTTAAAAAAAACCTTCAAAGTTGCATGAATATTATCGTCGCTGTGGACAGGGGCTGCTCGTGTGTAGGGACTGCGGAACTGCAGCACCCCCAACTAAAATGTTGGGGGTGATGGAAAACCATTGTGTAAATTTAATCAATTTATTTTATTTCAAATTTAATATTTAAATTTATCAACAATCTAACGCAATTTTGTATTAAAAGACTACGATAATCAAATGATACACGAAGAAAAACCTACGCAGAAAGCGAAGTTCCCTATCTTATTTTTTCACCCGAAGAAGAAGCGCAAAGGAGAAAGTAACAATTCAAACGGGAACTACAGTGACCTACGAAATAAGCAGAAGGTCACGGAACTACGGATCTTTGCAGCACCGAATTCGACCTGTGCGCATGCACAGTCACCCAGCGCAGGCTTTTCCTAACTTTCTTTATCATAATTTTAACCTGAAAAGGTACTGTGAAAGTTGACAGTTCCCGTCGCGTTAAAAATGGAGTTTTAAACGTTTTCTCGCGTGGGAAATTTTCACGCCTGCTAAAACTTTGAAAGAAAAGGAAAGAAATGAAAGATAATTAATAATAAATGAAAATTTAAATAATAAATAAAAATTTAAAATGAACAAGTTTTTTTATAGTAATGGAATTTCTTGCAATCCAAAAGATTTTTCTGATTTTAGCTATAAATGCAGATGAAATACATAATAGAAATTTTTCTTGATACAAATATATTTTCAAAATTTTCGTGAACCCTAATATTCTGTACCTTTCAATTTGGATCATGATTCATAGTTTAAGAAGCCTCGATCTTGGAAAAAAATACTGTTCGCTTAAAGGAGCAAATTTCTTTCGGAATATTGATAAATATATTCCCAATTTAAATTATCTCATTTCACATTTAGATAGATGTAATAGAATAAATTAATCATTTTTTTTCTCCTCTTGGAAATTCCCATTATTACATAATACAACAGAGCTTGAACTCAGCTTTCTAACAATAAAAAAAGAATATAATTTTTTCTGAGGCACACAATATGAATCGGAATACGATTATATGTAGCTGTTTTGATTTTAATGGATACAAATTTTTTAATCGACGTTCAAGCATCAAGATTAATGTTTTTGTTCTTTCGCTGAAAACAAAACAAGAATGGATTTCATTTTTTAAGTAATTTTTAATAATACTATTAAACAGAATTCGCTTACGCTTCTGTTTATATTAGTTATACTATAACATTTTTTTTTCGTTAATTAATAAGAAAATTATTTTATTTCTGTACTATACTGTCATTTTAATGCTAATTTTTTAAAATGTAGTAAGGAATACAGAAAACGGAACTGAAAAACAAATTTCGAGCTTAAATTTTTTAATAAAATTAATTTGTTAAAATACTTAACTATTTGAAGAAATGATATTACTAGTTATTAATTAAATATAAAACTACTTAAATTTAATTTAAAAAGCCAAAAAAGGTACGTGGTTCAAATATGCATTACTGCGCGGTGAAGGATTAAAGATGCGCAGGAAGGACAGCACCCACAAGATTACATAACATGAACCGCCACTGGTTGTGGACTGCATTCTTCTGTGGTAAAAGGCTTTGAAGAGGTAAAATCCCATAAAAGTCTGGGTTAAACCTGAACTTAAGTTCGGAAATAAAATGATCAATTATAGCTATAAATATCACTGGTCTTAAATACAGTGAAACCTCGTTTAACGAGCAAAATAAATTTTTAAAAAATGACTCGCTTAACGAGCGGAGTTCGGCATAATGAGTGACGTGAAGAGGGGAAGTCCCGGATTTTGCGCCTGCCACTTTCATATCCAACAAGATTTTCTTTTGCTTTAATTCTTATCAAACATGGTGTCTAGTGACGGGCTCTTATCAATCATGGTGTCTAGGGAGCAACATTACTTTCAGAGAACATTAGAAATATCACTTCCACATCGTTTCCTGCCTAAAAATGATCGAAGATGCATGGGAAGGGGTTACCAAGAGAACCCTCTCTTCTGCTTGGAAGAAGTTTTGTCCAGAGAGTGTTGCCGAATCTGACATTGAGGAATCTGAGACAGTAAGTACCCTGTGGAGTCTATAGTCAACGAGATTATGTGTTTGGCCAAGATCAGGGGACTGGAGGTGGATGTGGATGGCAATGATATCGATGAGCTTGTGGAAGAGCACAGCCGAGAGCTGACCACCGAAGAGATTATGGAGTTGCATTGAGTTTCACAGCAAGAAGCAATGGAGGAGAGTTTGAGGAGGAGGTAACCCAGCAATGAGGAGGATAAGCAACGGCCAAACATCGCCCGCCAACGTTCACATCGTTGGGGCGACATCTTTCGCGACGTCGCACAGTGTGTTATTTTCGTAATCTAGAGGGACAAAAGTCAATTTTCTCACTTTTCTACGCAGGTGAAATTTTTGTTTATTTGAAAAGGGAATAAACCATATTTTCTGGAACTAATGTTTATATTTCAAGAAACCACACCAAACATTAGACAAAAGAGTCGCAACGGCCGACCACCTGCGCTCTGGCCTGTCAAGTGTTCCAAGCGTTCGTTTCAATCATTGGAGTTTGCTCGATGAATACGCTATGTTTCTGTGTCCTAGAGGTGGTTGTGTGTTGATATTATTTTTGTAGAAGTATCAAGGTTAGTTTACATAAGATTTTACTTTAATATATGTTTTTATTTAATCATGAACACCATAAGAATTGGTAGTAGTTTTTCCCGAGTGAGAAAAACATACAAGTCAGTTTGAACTTGAGTTTCAGTATATTATATCGCATTATACCAGTGTGTAATTGTGTTTTCCTGAAAGAATTACTTGTAAATTATTGGATATATTAAAATTTTCTTGCGGAAATTTGCGGAAGTCATACAAATTTTCCTTCATTACAGACGACTACTCAAATTTTTCGCCGAAATTTTTAAGACGTTTGGTTTGCTACGCAAAAGAATCAAGAACGGGTGCTTTGCTAAGTTATATATTACAATAATTTGGTGCCCCGTCTCTTTCAGAAGACATTTAAAAAGTTTAAAATTTATAATCAGAAGTTTAAGCCAGAAAATTGAACAAAAATGGTTGAAGTCGGGTAGAAAAAGGGATAACGTCCTAAAAATAAATTCTTTGTGGTTAGTTGAATGTATATCATTTCCTGATATTGCCACAGCGAGCATAGAAACTATTTCACATCCTGGATCGAGTAGAAGAACCGGTAGACCACAAAAAGACTTCGAAAGTTGCAGCACCAAAACAAAAAGACGGAGAATTCAACACATCCTGGGAACATCAAGCCAGGAAGAGATATCGATGGCTGCTGAAGTACAGCTTCTCAGAGAAGGCAAAAGAGATTCAGCAGCAATTGTAAAATAACTCTGCGATTTTTCTCACAAAAGAGGAGCAACAATAAAAAAAGCGAGGAAGCGTTTTTCAAGCCCAAAAAGCAATGTTGTCTTTCTGAAGACCACGTGCTAGCTTTGATGGTCGACTCAAATTTGTGAGCACATCAATATAAAGTAATACGGCAGCAAACAAACAAAATACATAAGAGCATGTATCCAGCTTATTATAAAATTAAAGCTGCAAAACAGTTGTGCTATCCGAGTGACGTCAATGTAACAGAAACCTTCGCAGAAATAAAATTGCAATCCCTAATTGACCACACTATTATGTGATTGTGCAAAGTGCAAGAAGATGCCTTTTAATTTATAAGAGACGTGAGAAATCTTGACTTAATTGTGAAGTGGGGTTGCGATGGGGCGGAACAAAGTAGATGTTAGGTTGAAATGAGTGGGGCAGAGGCGCAGGTGGAAGAATAAGACCAGGGATTATCAAACAAACATTTATTCAACACAGACACAGGACAAAAACATCAAGACAGTAAATACGAGAACATCACAGTTCGGCTAACGGAACTTCGTGATCTGGTGCGAAGTTAGACTCGCAGCCGCCCGCTACACATACTTGGAGTCACGTGAGCATTGGCTGCATCCGGGTATTAACAGTAGATACAGGCAGAAATTTTCAAGTGAAAATTGCTCTGAGGAAAGTTTTCTACCAATGCATGTTCATGTATTCTCCCAATAGGTCAACTTTTGGAAGAAGCACAAGAGGCCAGAAATTAGCACAACAGGAAATTTTGAGAACTATTTACTAGGAAAACCTCAAGGATTGATACGAATAAAGATTTAATTAATAGATTATTATTAACTTCAGATCCATTTATAGTAAACTTGCGTGCTCGTCCAAAAATCAAATGTGGAAAAATCAGTAATAAGTACGTGAGCTTTTGGAGATAAGAACTCTAGCTCCAATTGACCAGGACACAATCTTCTCAGAATCCTCTGATGCAGAAGAATCTGAAAATGATCTCGAAGAATCTAATTTAGATTCCTAATAATCATCTAATTAATATTATATGTATAATATTATATAATACTTCTCATATCTATCTTTCTACTTGTTTTGTAATTACAAATTTAAATGATTATAATTTTTTATGGTTTACTTTATTTCATTGCGCATTGAACCTCAATCATGTTGTATTGTTATTATTTATAATTATATTATGTTCAAATATATGTCTAAAACCTTTATCGTGCTTTTATATTTCAAACAAAACCCTTAATCGTTTATTCAACTCACTGCATTTGGATTAAATAATTTTGTCCCTCTAGATTACGAAAACAACACACTGTGCGTCGCCTGGTAAGTGGGCATGCACCACCGCTTTGCATTGGCCAATGGCCGGGAATAAATCGCCCCAAACGGTTTTACGAGCTTTGGCCGATGCATTTCCGACGATTACCGATTATAGGGCGATAATGGGGCGAGGTCAAATCTACTAATTACCGACGTAAATTCAAGCATTTTAATCCGAGGTTCATGCTTTACTTTTTTTTCGCTTTAATAATTACGCGTTACAAGTGATTTAATCAATAGACGAGAAAATTTCAAACGTTCATTGAAACAGACATTTCCTTAATTATATTACAATGTGGAATATGTCTTCTAATAGTTTTTTTTCCTACTAATCAAAAGTAGAAATTTTAACAAAGCTTTTACTATTAGTGATAAATAACGTGTGTAAACACCTGCTAAGGGATTTAATTTACAATTATTGTATAACTATGCAAGTAATTTTAACAAATAAAACAATAAATTGCAGGGTGTGCTGAAGCTAACAGGCTTTTTTTAAACCTGCTCACAATTTATAACTAATATTTATATATTATAATCAGTAACTCGGAATCTGTTCACGGTTCTAGTATTATAAATGCTAATATTACTCCTTTTATTGAAAAATAAATTACTTTTATTTATGTTTCAGCCTATAAAAAGAAGTGGTATAAATTTTATACTATTTTTATATCATTCCTGTTAATTATATCCTCTTAATTTATTGAAGAAATATAGCATTATAAGTTTTCATTTCATCATTTAAAAAAAACGCGTCTTTAAATTGAAAAATTAGTCGAGTAAATAACAACCTATGAAAATTATTTTACCTCAAAAAATAAATGTAATTGGGTCATTCTTCAGAAAATGTACATTTTCCATCGCATTCATTTTACAGCAAATCTTCAGTCAATAATTGATTAAACAATGTTTTTCAATAGTAGTAAAAATATATCTATTTAAAACAGTCACCATATTTTTATGATGATCTTTAATTTATTATTTATTTCGTTCACAGTATGTGAATTCTCATCTGCGTGACATGTCACACACCTGGTGTGACTGTTAATAATGTTCAATAACTTGCTTAATTAATAAAACATATTTAAATATTTATTATTCCTGCCACAAGTGTCTCAAATATTAAATGCTTAAGCATATTTTAAATTTTTATATTTCGATTTAGTTTGTTTTAGAGCAACAATGAATGGTGCCATACAATAAATTATCTCCTCCGTTACCCAAACATAAAATGAAAATTTTAAAATCATAAATGGCAGTATAGCTAACACATTGTTCCCCATGATGCATGTCATCCATCTTGTTGATTACAGCTACAAAAAGCAAATGAACTTTTAGTTTAGAGACAAGTAGACAGATTTTGTTCTTAAGAAACAAGTTTGGTTATTCAAAAATTTCACCTCCGTGACCTTGAAATTCAGGTATATAAAAATACAATTTTATCTGCTTTAATATGCATGTGTAGATTGCAATAGCAAAAAAATTTTTCCCCTGAAAAAGCATCCATCAAGCCTATTTTTATAGAAGATTCCTCACCTCCGTGACACCCTTTTCAATTTCATTGTCAAGGAAGTGAGATGCATTGTTTTCAGCCAGCAATTTGAGACTATACTGATATTATACATGTATTAAACACAAATTTAAAACTCATAGCTTAAATTTTAGTCATTCATTTTTACTTTCTCGTATACGAAGTATACAAAGAGAAAGTATTGCAATCGTCAAAAAATTCGAACTCGAGATTTTGACGAATCTCCACGTTTTAGACCTCCCTGAGTCCGAAAAACACAATTTTGGAATTATGTCTGTATGTCTGTCTGTGTGTGTGTGTGTCTGTGTGTGTGTGTGTGTCTGTGTGTGTGTGTTTGTGTGTGTGTGTCTGTGTGTGTGTCTGTCTGTGAACACGATAACTCGAAAACTATTAGAGCTACGGGGATGAAATTTGGTATGTGGTCTTTAAACATAATTTGTAGGTTTCTATCAAATTTTGGACAAAATCCGTCAACGGGAAGTCTGTCTATTTGTATGTCCGCGGTCATGTGAACACTATAACTCAAAAACTTGATTAGCTAAATGGATAAAATTTGGTACACAGTTTTATCGTTATGAATGTAAGTCCGTATAAAAGTTTAGGCCAAATCCGTCAAAAAGAGGCGTTCAAATTACATATTCAATTTCTTTTAATCGGATTCTCATGCGCATGCGTATTGGTAGCAATCTGTTATTGTTGTAAATTTTATTTACAACAATAAATAATGTTTTCAAGCATCAATTGTTACCAATTTTTTTATTGTTGTAAATCAAACCGATCTCATTATTTCAGCAAATCTTTTATTCACGCGCTTTTGCAATTGTTACGGTTGTGGTAGTATAAATTGTTTTCTTGGGAATTCAATTCCAAAGCAGAATTTTCGCTTTAGTATTCATTGCATTGCCTATTTTATCGCGCCTGCTTCAAAGTAATATTTTTTTGAAACGTGGCAACAGATATTTGATTTCAGGTTTGTTTGTTTTACTTTCTCGTATACGAAGTATACAAAGAGAAAGTATTGTAATCGTCAAAAAATTCGAACTCGAGATTTTGACGAATCTCCATGTTTTAGACCTCCCTGAGTCCGAAAAACACAATTTTGGAATTATGTCTGTGTGTGTGTGTCTGTCTGTGAACACGATAACTCGAAAACTATTAGAGCTACGGGCATGAAATTTGGTATGTGGTCTTTACACATAATTTGTAGGTTTCTCTCAAATTTTGGACAAAATCCGTCAACGGGAAGTCTGTCTGTATGTCCGAAGTCATGTGAACACTATAACTCAAAAACTTGAGTAGCTAGATGGATAAAATTTGGTACACAGTTTTATCGTCATGAATGTAGGTCCGTATAAAATTTGGGCCAAATCCGTCAACGGGCTGACTGTCTTTCGTCTGTATAATCGCATACTTGTTTAACTCCATGCGCATGCGCAGTAGTAAAAATGCCTGTGCAAAGAAGGGACACTCCGAAAGTTTGCCAAAAACCAATTCTGGCGGCGAGATTTTGTAAGGAAGCAAACATTTAGGGAGTCTCGTTTTACTTACAGTTGGTTCGAACTTTTTATCAACGCAGGGGGAAGGGAAATGACAAATGTTTGAAAAGTAAACGAGAAAGTTTAGGGGAGGCCACTCCCGCTGGTTATATCTTAATACCGATATTTAATTTTGATTATATTGAGATAATCAAGTTAATTAATTAAGATAATTAATAATTTCATTTTCTAATTATCTGCAAGAGCTGGTTAAATGTTTACAATTTATTTTAGTGTAGTAATTATTAATCTTGTGTTTTATATCACCTCCATGAAAAAGGTTATATATGTTTTTATTTATGAGTAAAATAATTTAAATTTAGTAAGGCCATTGTTCATGGTAACTTCTAGTAAGTAGAAGTTTCATATAAAAATGAAAAAAAAGGAAATTTAAGGTTTTGAAATCTGAAAATATTTTGGTTTGAAATGGTACATTTTCTGTAGAATGACCCAATTAAACTTTAAAATTTTTGATATACAAAACAATTGAAAGGTGTGCAGAATTCCCAGATGTAATACATTTTTAGAAAATTCCTTCCTCAATTTATCATAAAGTAATATTTATATATACAATCAGTAACTATAAATATATTTACAATGCTGTTGTAATATTAATTATGCCAATATTGCTTTCTTATTGAAATAAATATAAATTTTCAGTTTATTTTCTCCTTCCTTTATATCATAACATAAAACAAATTACGAGAGAGCAATTTCACTTTTGTTCTTTACACACTGCCTGATCACTTTGATTCTTTACTCCCATTCATAACTGTCTCAATTTATTCAGTAAGGAAACATCAATGTTCATCAATAAATTCACTTTATTTCACTATTAAAAAATTTGGCCATGAATATAATCATGATAAATAGAACGAGTGAATTACAAATAATAAAAAACATTAATTAGCCAGATAGAAAAATTTTACAAATTTATTTATGCAAGAATTTTATTTTCCAAAGTTTGCTGAGCTGCTTGTTCGATGAGATCTGTCCCCCTCTCTGTCCTTTGAGTACACCAACCACTTCTTCACACTATTTTCTACCTCGTGGTCTGTTGTTTTCTCAAACATGGAGTGCTCCCTCACCGACGCTGAAATACAAAAAATAAAAATTTTATAAATAAAAAGCTAGAATAAAAAAACATTTTTCTCTTAACCCCATGTTTTATACTTTTCCATATACGAATAATAGAGAGAATCCCATCTAGAAAAATGGGAAATGGCAAATAAAATTTAACCGATCTACTTTGTCAAATTGTACTTAGTTTTTGTAAGAAATTACATGCAAACAATAACAGGGGTGATTATGGATATGTATTCATTCATTATGCGAAGATCAGATAATACTGGAACAAAATCACCCCTGAAATAAGTGAAATACTTTAATTATTAGAGAAAAATTTAATACAAATAACACTTTAAAGAGGAAACTATTAAGTTTACTTTTATGCAATTTGGTTTTCGACAGAATGTCAAATTTAGTATGATTATTTCAATTTTACAACGCTACTTATAAGTTCTAAAAGCAAATTTTCTTAAAATTTATAAAACCCAAACATAAAATATAGTAATAAGCAACATTTCTGTAAAAAATATACATACCCTTGAGCATTTTACATATATTGCTGAATCTTGAAAAAGCAAGTTTCAGTCCTCCAGTTATACTGCATGCTTAACGAGTTCGACAATATACTCTGCAGCATACGGCGAACTACGTTATTCATTGTTGAGCCTCAAACAGACCCAAAATGCTTGCACTGAAAATATACGCAAGAAAAACAATTATAAGCCACATTTAAAAATAAACAATTGTAGTAGATATTAGCAGAAATTGGGAAACTGCAAAGTATGATATAATTATAGAATTTTCAGGGATAAATAATTTAATTTAGAATATATTATATAAGTGTTTTCATAAATTATTTAAACTTAATGTCTTTTTCTCCCACAGAGATAGAACTGCAACAAGATAAGTTTAATCACGATTTTTTAAATTATATTTGTTTAAGTATTGTCTCTCTACTGTTCCAATAATGATAGAGTAACTTCTTGCAAATACAAATGAATTGGGGGAAAAATCCTTTGAAATTATTATTTTGAATTATTCAAAAATAGAGTGGGCTGATATATTCTTGAGAGGGACTTCAGTTAAATTTTGAAAATAAGAAAAGGGGGACATTTCCTTTCAAAGAAATGCAACTTTGCATGTTATCCCAGAGTTATAGTTAATATTTCACTTTCAATAAGTTGTAATAGCTAGAATCAAATATACTTAATTTACAAGAAAAGAGATATATTACTTTACCATTAGAGAAAAGTTTTTTGTATCCTCCAGGTAAGTGTTCAATGATGACAGTTCCTCTGGTGAAGTGCATGGCTATCTTGGGCAATCTGGTGGAAGCTCTGTGTTATGCTTCCCCTTGGAAAAGTTTGATGCGAACATAGCCCGAAGCTCCTTCTGCTCTTCTTTAATTTCCTCCAGTAAATGAAATACACTCCGCTGGAAAGCTAAATAAAAACATTGGGAAAAATGCCAAGTAAAGAAATTCAAGTTTTTTCTTCTTTTTTCAGATGAATCTAACAATAATATCAAAAAAAGAATTAAAACATCTTCAGGGGTGATTGGGGCTCAGAGTGAAAACCCTGAAAATTAGTGATGTAAAAGTTTATAAATAACTAGTTACCTTCCATAGAAGCTGCGATTTTAGCAGCGGCATTTTTTGATGTATCTTGTGAGGAAATTTCTTCCAGTGGAGGACAAGGAAACTTTGGCGTTGAAGTGGATGGTCCCGCTATATGTTCTGAAAGAACTGAGAAGTCACTACTCAGTTCTGAAGTGAACATGGCTTTTTTAAGTTTTTTTCAGCTTTTTCATAGGTTCCTAAAATTTAAGAAACCATAAAATATCTTTTTTCCCCCTTCAAATTATATGAATTTAAAAGAAAGTTTATTACTTCTTGTCTTCATTATAACAGCATCATATTTTCGCCAGTTGTCAGCAGGTTCAGCAAACAATAAAACCAGCTTTTTTATTTGTGAAGGCCTAGCAAGTGGTGACCAAAAGCATTTTGATCCATTCATCCAATTATTTGGAACTATTTCAATGGTTCCTTCATCAATAAATTGAACAACATGGAAACTGTGTAAAAGAATCAATGAAGATATCAAATTCAGCTCTTGCTCGTCATGTACAAAAATATAAATAATTTATTGAAGGCAGAGTTTTAAAAGGAAATCTAGTGTGTGAAAATTTTTTTTACTGAAAGTTAAGAAGCTATGTTAATTGACTATCAGATTTTTATAAGTTGCATTCATATTACAAATTATCTAGAGTTAAAAAATTGTTATAAAATCTGTCCCATTCCTCCCTACTAATAAAAAATAAACTTTCTTTTACAGTTTGATTTTGTTACATTTTAAGTAATCATAGCTAAGAAAATAAAGTTAAATCATGAACTTTTAAAGGCCCTAAAAAAAGTAAGCTTAAATTAAACTTTTATATTTAATCCTATTAGACGCAAACAGTATGAATAAGTGAAGTGTACATAAATCCGTCTTGATATGGTAACAAAATGCCCTTCTCCTTCACATCTGATATTGGATAACTTTTAAAATTTAAGCTTAAGTTAGTAATGTAAAATGTACTAAGCATTGATGAACAACATGGTTTTGAGTAAAAGTCTGTTTTTGACTTAAATCTCCTGCCGTTTATCAATATAATTTTATCACAAAGTAATATATTTGAAACAATAATAATTTTCCCATCCCTCAACATTACACAATTATTATTTTCAGACAATTTGATGATGAAACCCTCTTTCTTAGCAACTTTGAACCGTAGCCCTTCTAAAGAAGCAGTTCCTTCTTTATGAATTGAAGATCCGACAACCTGAAAATCTGCTGGCATTACATTAATTCTAGTAGAATTTTGTTGAATCTCAAAAATTCTTCTGCATATTTGTTGCAGAGGTTTGTTTGGAGTGCGGAGTAATTTCTTTAGCTGGCCTAAATAATTTTCAAAAGAGAAAGTGCTAAAAGAATCTAATGGTCCAAATTTTTCAACATCATCTCCCAGATGAATTAAATTATGCACATTATACACAATAAAATCAGATCCATATATACATTTACTTTTTTTAACAAATTTTAACAATAATTCTTTTGCAAATGACAAGTTATCTCTGATGGTTACTTCATTACATAAAATTCTTATAGCTACATGCAAAATTAAGAAATGATTGTAGCGATTAGATGTTAATACTTTTTTTAAGACTACAGGCCCTAAATACAAAAGAAACATTCTAAATTCTGTAGCCTTCTATCGATCAATTTCTCTCAGACTTCGTGGTTTTCTTGGAAGCTCATCTGGAATATTCCTACTATAAGATACCAACCTATTTGACAAAATATCAATACCTCTACTAAAAAAACGTACATTTAATGGGCCTCGGCACCAAGAAATTAATAACTTTCTCATGACACCAAGACAAACCATATGCATATAATCCAATGGAAATTGGGTTACTAACCCTATATCTACTTTAAGAAGAGGCGACTTTTCTAAGATATGTCCAGAATCATTATCATGTGCGAAAGAATCGAAATCTGAATCTTTACGTTTAGGGGCATTAGAATCGGGAAAAGTCATTCGATTATTATCCCATTTTCCCTTCTGACAACACTTTTCACAGCCAAAATATCCATTGTGATGACAGCAAAGCAACAATACTCTGGAGCAATAAGAGAAATGCTGAAGCATGAGAAACTGTTGCATAGTACATTGAGAAGCATCACCCTAATAAGGCAGTGGTTATGCGCGCTACAAATTTATTTTATGATAAGGTATGTATCATAATTCATATAAAGTCCCAACAACTCTATTAAATTATTGAGAAAAACAAGTAAAATTTCTAAATGAAGCTTTGAACTCAATCCTTTTAATTATAGTAAATAATAAACTTATCATTTCGATTTTTTTTGTTTTGCTTTCTGCAAATCGTACCCGCATTCCATTTTGGTTGATTCTCCTATGCAGGAATGGCGCTAGAGTTTGCCTGACGGGGGGGACCCGATTTGCCCGACAGGGGGGCACGGTCTCCCCGACTCCAGTTCAGTCCGATAGCAAACGACGACGAATCTCATTGGACAAGCGAATGCGAGGTCCCCTCCCACTAGCGGAGTAGGCAATGTTTATATGCAACTCGCGCAATGAGATGCAGGAACAAATTGCAGAATGTTATTTCATAAAATAGTAAGTTCTTCTACAAGATACTGCCTTGATTAATTTTTGAGAAGGAATAATTCTTTTCCGTGATTAATCACCTTGTATTTGTTTTAAATTCTTTCTATTAGACATAATACAATTCCCATATAAGCATCGTCTTTAAAAAATTATGATTGTAGCACTAAACAATTGGCAGCCCTAAAACCTTCTAAAATAAGAGTTTCTATTTTTCAAAAATCTGCCATAAAATTATTTTCAAAAATGTTAAGGATGGGCAAAAATTCTGGGATTATTCATGAGAGAATTGAAAATAATTCACTGAATAGAAAATGTTCATTTTATGGAGAGAATGCTTCAGAGGGATCATCACCCATTTGAAGCTCTTGATTTTGTTATTTACAGAAAAATATTTTTATTCATGATTTTTCTAACAGTATTCAAAATTCATGTTATTCTTAACCTTTTGCAAAGTTTACAATTTGTTTATATTCCCTGTAAACATAAGTGCATTAAATCATAATTAGTATTTCATTTGCTTGCGTTTTGTGAGAACGTCAAGAGAATAAAACCATATTATTGAAAATAAAAAGTATAATAAATTTATTATAAAATAATCTTACTTTTGAGTAAAAATAATGTGAAGGTAATATTGGAAAATGTTCGACATAAGATTTGCCATTGTTATAGATTTAAGATGTAATAAAATGACAGAAAACAATATCTTGAATATATATGTATATATATTTTGAGATAAAAGTATGAAGAGAAAGAACAAACTACGAAAAAAATATAATTTATATAAAAGCATAATAATTGGTTCCGACGTCTACCAGACCGTCTTGGTGAGGAACCAGAAGTATATGTCTTTCGTGGTCTTCCGCGTTTTCTAAGGGGGTGCATCGGTGTCGCACTTTCATCCTGTTTGTACACTTTCAGTGCTGATGCGTGGTATGTTCCCACGGGTTCATTTGGATTGTCTGGGTTGGCGATTACATAAGAAGTGGGTGATTTTTGGGTGAGGATGATGTAGGGTCCATCTCTTTTTGGGATAAACTTGGTAGTACGCCCCTTTTCGGCGTTACTCAAATGATGAGTAGTGACAAACACCCGGTCCCCAGGAAAATAATTAGGAGCCCTTCGTCGCAAATAAAATAAAGCTAATATCCCCTCCATGGGTATGCCCTAGGTCAAAATATCTATTGTTAGGCAAAAAATGTTGACTTTTCATGTATAGAGAATTAAGGCTTGTTAGCCTGACCTACAACAATAGAAAATACGAATGAGTAAAAACTGGTGCCTTAGGGACAATTTCTGATTGCAGATTCAGAAGCAGCATAAAAAAACACATGAAACAGTACTCAGTATCCAAATTACAAACAATTAGTCGACCAGCATAGGGGCAAATCCATGTGACTCACGTTACCATTTGACACCTTTTTTCAAAATTAAATTCGATATATATGAAAAAATATTATATTTGATTTAAAAAAAAGTTTTTTACAGACCTCTGGGGTACAGTAAGAAATTAGGGATGTCAATAGTTTAAAATTTAATATGAACAAATGGTATCCAGACCCTAATTTAGCACTGTGACTCACGTTACAGAAAAAGGAAATCAAGTTTTATGGGTTGATGTAAATCTAGAATTGCTTCTCTTTCAGCACAGCAGAGTAAAAAAGAAATATTTTATACAATGAATAATATTTCCAGGCTATGATATACACAAAAATAACATTGAATTTTTTATTAATTATGTATATTAATCAATATTTTGAGTGTGACTCACGTTACATGTTTTTGTGACTCACGTTACATGTCCCACTTTAATCCTTGAAGTTAATAAAATATTGATTTAAAAACATTTCATTTTGTAGATTTTAATGAAGCATTACTTAATTCAATGAATAGATATATCTAATTATATATTTTAGCAAATAAAGAAATGAATTAAAATTAATAAATCAAAATGTGTATATAAAATTATGCTTTATATATATTTCAAAATAAATTACAATAGTTTTATTGATAGAATTAGGATACAAATGTAAAAAGCCCTCTTGAATTAACAGGAATTGGAGGTTTTAATTTCCGAATCAACTTTGATCAAGGATAAAATATTTTATCTTCCTTTTCCTGCCATTTCCAGTGTTTGCCTTTAGGTTGCATCGTAGTTATTTCAAATTCTCCATTGATGCAATTGGTAAATTTTCCTGGGTACAATACACCATCATATTCAATTTCATACCAAGAATTACGTTGAATGTTGGATAATGGTTGAAGAGGTATTTTGCTATCAGAAGATGAGAAGAATCCTTCAGGTTTTTTATTTTGAACTTTAATACAGTGCCATTTTTTGATACCTGGTTATAATGGTGAATTGTTCCAAACCTGTTGCATATTAAGTGCCAAATTTCTTTCATTGATATTTGCTTCAGAAATTTCCTGAATATGAATGTTGGCTCCAGCCACTTTAGCAGCCTGAAGAAAATCTGCAGCATTAACTACTAAACATTTACGTTTTTTCACTTGATTAAACACTTGTCTTTTCAAACTTCCTCCAATCCCATCAACTGGACCCTTCCCGTGAAATGTAGCAAAATAGTTCCATATGATATTTACGGAATATTTTTCTTCCAGAACATTTAATGATGCAGCAACAAATCTATTCTTAAATTGTGATGAAGGACCATCTGGCCAGATTTCTACTTGTTGTATATTACTTGGGATATTATCTAATAAATATAAAATGTAGCATATTACTGCTTCTTTTGCATGGTACAAGCAGTCTGACACTAATGCAACAGGATGAATAAATCCAGAGTAATACAGTGCTGCAGTAAAAATACTTACCTGATGTTGCTGCCAATGTGCACTTTGGATTTCATCTTGAAAGACACATGTATAATTTTCAGAGAAATCTATTTGAATCAGGCATAAATCTCTGGGATATTCATTCGACAGTACCAATCAATGCATATTTTTGATAGAAGTTGGCTTGCTGTCGTTCAATGTAGCAATGTTCCAAAAATTGTGGTATAAGGTCTGCTACATATCAGTGTAAATCCGAATAAGATCCAATACTTTCTACCTTCAATAGCTGATGACTATGATCTTTCTTCCAATATTTCCATTTTACATTTGCTTCATCTATATCTGGCAAGGAATATACCTGCTCAAAACCTTGAGCATTATTGCAAGTTTGACATTCGTTAAACCAACAATTTTGAGAAGGAGGCTTGCAAATTATTTCTTCAGGAAAAGAATATGAATAAGCAGGAACCTCATCGTTTTATTGATGCAATGCATTCACAGCATTGATGAAATTCTCATGATACAGACATAAGCAAACATTATGAGGTAGTTTGTTGCTTAAGAGAACATGCTTTGGACGCATTGAAGAGAATTTACTTTTCCCAATTACTTCTAATGGATTATCAATTTTGAACAGCTCAAATACTTCTCTTATGGAGTAGACGAGATGTCGAGCTTACTTTTTGAGTTTTTTTCCATTTTCCCATATTGTCACTACATCTTTTTTACCAGGAGCTAGTCTGCTAATATCATCCCTTTCATAAAATTCTTGAATTTTATTTAGAGTGAATTGGGATAAAGGATTTCCTCGTAATGAATTCTCTGTACACTGAAAACTTACATCCAAATCTATATTACATTCACTGCTAAATAACTTTCTCACAACTACTTTTTTACCACGAGGTGAACTGGGCAAACCTCTCTTTGCTTTGGCTAATGCCTTTCCTAATGCACTCACACTTTTGTATATTTCTTGAGATTATTCTATGATTTTTTTCATTTGATTGCTTTTCTCTTTTAAGTCTGAATTTAGCTACTCTTTTTCTTGAGCATTTCCTTTCTTCTTTTTTCAGTTCATCTTGAATTGCTTGTGGCAGATTCTTTACATTTTCAGATTTCCTCTTCCTATATTCCTTCACCTGGAGACAGTGTTTCTGTTTATATGCAACATATATATATATATATTTACCTTCTTGCTTCAATTTTTCTCTACGCTTTCTCTGTCGTTCTGCTGCTGTTGTTGGTGCCATAATTAAAAAATATCCTATAAAAACAATAAATATTCACTAGTTAATTATATTCAGAGGTAGTGAATAATCATATATGGGTGTACATATATGATAACACCCCATTGGTCCCAAAAATAATATTATTATACATTAAAATGCCATTACGAATACTTATCAAGCAACACTAGCTGTGACTCACATTACATGTGACTCACATTACAAAATAAAATGTCTTTATTTCCAAATAAATTATTTTAAAAAATAAAATGGGCCTATCTATTTTTTTAGTACTATAAATAAGTAGGAGAAACAGTAACAATTTTTTAAATTTACTCCTATAAAAAGTTATAACATTGAAAAAAAAGGAATTTTTTGTGACTCACATTACAAAAAAGTATTGACTATAAAAGTTAACCTCTCATTTATTTTAAATGCAAATTCTAAAATAATACTTTTATATTTGTTTTATAGCATAAATCTATCAAAAAATATAATTATTCAGCAGAAGCATGCTAAAACTGGGTGAAATGCATACCTTTAAAATTGATTCAAAGCTCAGAAAAATTCATCAGAACATAT
>BGPR01027813.1:0-20439 GCA_013235015.1 Araneus ventricosus
ATAGCTCCTTAAAGAAAAATTAATTAGTTAATTTAACGCAAATGAAATAAACAACCATCATATTTTAATTTTCAGCTCGTCTTTTAACGCATGGCTGTTCAATATTGCTTTTATTCGAAACTTTTACTCTTTTTCATATTTTTAATTCATTCTCTTTATACATCGAAGTTTTTTAATGAACCATTTCAGATATTTTATTTTCGATGTTACGCGCAACTACGTTTGGAGACAAGTAAAAGTATTTGTTAATTAAGTTTCTTTCTTAATATTTAAATGGTACGAAAGAAATAGTTAATAACTAGTGTGGATATACTTCGAATAATAAATAATTCTCCTTTAACTGCTATTTTTCTAAAACAGTATTGCATAACAAGCACACCGCTGTACAGGCAATACTGAATAGATAAAAATAAATCCTGAAATGCAGTTTGCATTGAAAGCTTTTAATCCATTTAATTTAGTTAGAGAAACGCTAAATTTTGTCTCAACGTTAAAATTTTCTAAATTTGTTTTATTCTAACATTAATCTTTCTTCCGTTTCGAAATAGAAAATTAAACATTTTGATGGGAAGTTTTTCATATATATTACTGTTTGAAATGTCATTAATTAATTAAATTATTGGAGCAAAGGTTTGCCTTTCATTAAATCAAGCAAAAATAATTCTTTAGACTGTGAATTTTCCAAAAGCTAATATTTAACTATATTATGATAAAAAAAAATTGTAAAAGGAAATTTTTCCAAAAAAGAAATTAAAGCAGAAGTTCCGGCATCGAAATTAATGACATTCGATATGCTAATATTTTATTTATTTTTTTTGAATTTTTTTTATTTAGAAAAGCATTTACTTTAATGTTTTTGAGATTTGAGAGCAAGTTACTTAATGCTGATGTTTCGTTGATTTCTTTGAAAAACGTGAGAGAGAAATTAATAAGTTATACTGCATGGAAGTATTATAAAATTATTTTTTAAAAATTAATAAATTTTTAAAACTGTAAAAGATTTTTGCTTTAATTTATTTTGATAAAAGCAGATATATTTTCGAACTCTGTTAGTATTCTAATCAGCAAAACAATAGAAATTAATATTTTACAAAAATGATGACTCCTATTTCTCATTGTATTACTTACTGTGTTAATATATAAATATAATATTAAAATATTCTTAAAAATTTCCGTAATTTAAACAATTTTAAGTAACGTTTCACATCCTTGCGTGTATTCTGCATCTTCTGAGTTTCGATAATGATTTAAATAACTAATACTTAGGATTTATTTTGTATAAATTTTCAATGAGCACACTGTATCATGTTACTGTCCTAAGATTGCTTATATGAGGCTCAAGGAGAAAATACCCAAACAAACTCTGATAAATTCTTGCGTTTTGTGAAAGCAAACGAAGATTCTTTTCATATGAAGTTTTCAATCCATAACCTACCATTAATACCCATTAAAAAGATTAAAACTCTTAATATTGCAGAAGAAAAAGACTGGTTTTAAAAAGTCTTACGTGGATAGCCAATCAGTTTTTTCTTATCAATTTATCAAAAAATTCAGATTCTTACTTTTATCACTACTTAAAATGTTTCCTATCGGATTCCAATCTGAATTAACCATACTTCTGGGCCATCGATTTCGAATTAATTTTACTCTATGAATCCTTCTTCGAGTGAATATGAAATATACTTATGTCTGAAAACAATATATATATATATATATATGCTTCCCAAGACAATGCTCCAAATATGAGTTATGTTTTAATATGGTAGTGATATTAAAACTAATAGCGAAATTAAATTTGAAAGAAGTGTTTCTAATCAATGGCCAAAGGAGGGGGAAAAGTGGTTTGAATAGTACGAAATATTTCATTGTTTTTTCAACAAAGTCGATTCAGCATCATCAACGTAAATTTGCATTCAATGCATAGCCAACGAAAAGCATTAATTGAAGAAATTTTATTTAAGTTGGTTGTTAACTTGAAAAGTACTGATGAAGCTAATAATCTAAAAATATTTTTGAAAGCCTATAAAGGTGAATAAGTTTTAAAGCCTATAAAGGTGAATAACATTTCAATTTTAGTACTTTTATTTATTTTTATATCTCAAAAATATATGATAATGCGGACAGTAAAATTCAGTACGCTAGTTAGATATTATTTGTGTGTGTGTGCTGCTTTTCCAACGAAACCTCATTAGTTTGACAACTCTTGAGTGTATGTCTGTAATATAATTTAAATAGTGTACATAAAGACCAAAATTCTGTGTCGCAATTTAATTCCTTCTTTTTAAATTTTACAAATTTTAGACAATACAAAATATCCATTTCATTATAATGAATTTAATTTAATTCCCAGTTGCAGTATTTTCTATAATACCAAGCAGAGGTATTTCTTTTGTTTAAATTTCACGAAAAGTCCCGAAGTTTTTAGCTGGTCGAAAAGAATTTAAGAAATTTATGATAAAATATATTATTATATGCTCTGTATTTGCAGAAAAGTTAAAACTTTGTAAAATACCGGATAACTACAAAATAAGCATCGGGGTTTAAATGATATAACTATAAAAACATAAATTTCAGTCTTAAATACAAATGGGCAGAGAGGAAAGCGCATGTTAAAATTTTAATTCCATAATTTCAGTTTTCCATGTGAGATTCTAGATGAAACGCAAACTAATTCGTTAAACTGTTCGAACTTTAAACAGTAAAGAGAGAGAATACCACTGGCAGGGGCTAGTGGAGGCGGAACTCACTGGAACGCCGTTACGGCACTGCTTTTTCAAAAAGAGAAATACGAGATATGAAAAATTGTGAAAACGTCTTTAAAACAGGCCGATTTTCGTCACCCAGATTAGAGCGTTCCGGCACTGTTTTTAGAACGTCCCGGCACTGCTTATTTTGCGACTACACCATTGGAGAATAGGTTTAATATCCTCGTCGCATACAGTCCCACACTGTAAAAAAAATCCCGTAAAATTTACGGTTTTAAACCGGCAGCTGGGTTGGTTGTGCAAAACCGTAAAAGTTACGAAGTAAATCCGTAGGCACAACGGTTTTTTACCGTATGAGATCAAGTTTTCTCGTTAAAAATTAAATCATCGAAGTAAGTGACGTCATCGACTGAGTTGAGTTGTTTCCTCCTTCTGTTCGAGTTGAGTTGAAACGTGCTGATGTGTATTATCGATTAGGAATATTAATTAATCAAGGCTTTATTATTAATTTCAATTAATCTAATTTTTAATTGAACTTACTTGGACGATTTCGATGCAAGATGGTGACAAAACTTCGAACTCCTCCGAGCAGGGGATCGAAACCGCGTTCATAGAAACAAAAGGCAGTCTCTCTAACCACTAGACCACCGGAGACTTCCGAAAATGAAGTAAAAATAATCTATTTGAGTTTTAAAGTCACTATGGCTCCAGTGGCGCCACCTAGTGGTGTAAAAATCAACTATTGCCAGAACACATGTTTTAAGGTTAGCTTTCATGAGTGACAAGAGGTTACTGCAACATGTGTAAACAATAGCGGAGATGGAACCCTGTTAAAAACATGAAATGAATGCAATAAAATTACATTTAAGAAAAGGGAAAGTTATCATACGGAAAGCAATATCGTCTGACGAAAAATAGAATTTGAACTGACGGTTTTAAACCGTTTATGGCTGGAGCGGAAAACGGGGAAAAACCGTTTTGTCAACAAAACAGCTTTAAACCGTCAAATATACGGAAAAAGTCCGGGGAAAAAACGGATATTTTTTACAGTGCAATCACTTGAATAGCCTCACCAGAAATAAAGCATAAAATATGTTTAATCGCTATTAACTTTCCTAGAAATAAATTTTAGCAATAGTACTGATGTTTTCATAACCCATTTAATTCAAAATTATAAGTTACATATCTTATGCTAATTTTCCAGTTCTGTGAAAAGTCACAATACATACCGCATCACTTGAATAGCCTCACAAGTTTTAATTTCACAAATCTAAGGTAGAAACTTTCTATCTATTTGCTTGTGTATAATGCTCAGTAAACTAAAATTAAATCTGGTTAACTATTTTGTAAAATGAGCAGAGCATCTCGCCTTAGCAAAGGAAAAAATTGCCCAGGCTAAAATTTTGAATACTGAAAGTTACTCGAACCAAAAAATTACAATAATAATAATAATCGCAGTTATTAAGTTATCGACTTTCTTTTGTAGAATGTGCGTCAATACGGTAAAAGGCTGCTTTAGCACAAAATCCAAAGAACGCAGCTTCAATCTTCAGCACCCATCTATTTTGTGTTTACCAGCAACAAGAATTGCAAAATAAAATGGGACTAAAGTTTCAATTTCACCCGTGAGAAGGTTAATTAAAAATGAAAAATGATTAAACGATTGAAACTAAGAAGCAAACCGCAGCTCATGTCACATCATAAGATGCAAAAGAGCATACGCATTGGACACATGAGCACCGCGTCAAAAGAAAGTTGAATTTGGATGGACAGGACTGGTTCTCCTATTATTACCATGATTTAAGGAAAGAAGAATGAATTTTCTAACGGCCCAGTCGTGCCTCTGTTCTGTCATCCTATGAGAGCTATTATTCTCAATGCTATGCTCTGTATTATCATTTTAAAAGGTAGACACACATTGCAAACTTATTTATCGATGTTACGAAACATACACCCAAAGTTACCAGCTGCATTTCTTCCAAATGATATTATTTTTTAACGGGATAGTGCGACGATACTTGCAGCAAATGTCGTTAAACAATGGTTTACTTGTCAAAAACACTCAAGTTTTTACGTCGTTCCCGATCTCCCAGACTGAAATATAATAGGCAATGTCTCGGAAATCTTGTCTGATGACATTTACCGTGATGGTAAGCAATGTGGCAACAGCAATGATTTATTTCAAGCCATACAAGCATCACGAAAAAAATTGCCCCTCGGAAAATAAAGTCTTTATATAATTTCTTACAAATAGAATTTTCGAACTAATAAAGGTACATGATCGCCATTATTCTTTTAGCCTTAATTTAATAATACTGAGGCTATTCAAATGATTCGGTCATTTTATTGGTAAATTAATATTTTTAATAATTAATACGTAATGAATCTTTTTATTTTTATAATTTTGTTATTATAGATTGAAATCCATCTAATAAACCTATCTTTTTATTGAATACCATATTACATTTGGCGAAGTTTTTTAAGTGAAGTTATTTAAGTGATTGAGACTGTATACAAAATGGCGACTAAGGCTTTTAGTATTTTAGAATATGCGAGATTTTCATCGGTTGGTTCAGTACAACGAGCATTCCGAAGGAAAAAAATATAGATGAGATAAACCGAGCAAACATTCTGCGTTGGTTTCTACAATTTTAGGGCGTTTGTTGTATAAGTAAAAGAATAAATTCTGGAAGACCAAGGGTTTCAAAGGATGGAGTGGAGAGAGTAAGGGACTGTTTTGTGGATATTCAACAGCTGGCTATTTAAAACATTTTATATACCCGATTACTACTGAAACAACACCGTAAAATATTGTTAAAACCTGTGACAATGGCATCCTACTCGTTTTCAGCAATTTCCTGACGGAAGCAATGAATGAAAATGAATTTAAAGAAAGCGAATCACATAACGAATGGGTAACATATAAAATATTTGTAACTACTGAAAAAAATGAAACGTTTCTCTTTTTTTGAGGTATTGTCAATCGAATAAATCGAATCGAAATGTTCGAATAATTTCTGAAATATAGGTGAGCTTGCACCCATTGATAATCTTATCATTACTCTACATAATTGTAAAATATACAACGTTCTGTGAAGATTCAAAAGAAACAGGTCAGATTCAAAAACCTTTATCTTATAATGCAAGTCACTGCACATCTCTAAATAAATAATGCAGAAAAGTATGAAGAATGCTTTAATAGTCCTTGAACAGCGCCGTGAGTAAACGTTCAATGGGAAATGAAAAGGAATCTTTTCAAAGCAATATAAGAGAAAACGTGCGTTGCTAGTTAATGATCTTTCACAAACCTCGGAGAAACCATAAGTGAGAAGGTTAAGAAAAAAAAGTAAGGAGGATATCAAAGATGCCGCTTTATTGATTAAGAGAATTTCTATCTGTTCTTTTCAGCGTTCGAAGTTTAGTGCAGTTACATGTGGGTCTAAAATTGCATGAAAAATTTTATTACCTTGACAATGAAATTTTCAGTATTATAAGTTTAGCAAAATAAACTAATTTAAGGTTTTGAAAAGGATTTATGAAATTTGATCTTAAGGAAATTCATCATATTAACATTAAAAGAATATAAGCAACTATAATAATATCATGGCGGACTTCTGAAAACAAATGTTAATATTTAAGAAATTTTCAGAAAGAAAATTAATCATATTAGGATGCAACCATAAAAACGAATAACTCATATGCTTATTAATATTAAATATGGCATATAAATTATAATACCGTTAATCCATATTGTAAAATTAATTTTCGATGCCATTGATACGGAAAGATACCACTCAAGTTGCAAGAAATCAAAAATTCAAATTTAATAGACATCATACATCTGCTTTTAATTTTGTTTAATAATACAAGTAAAAAAGTTAGTTAAATCAATTCTTATTAGTGTACTAAAAATAAGAAGTAATTTTTTTTATCAAAAAATATTTAGGTCGAAAGAAAATCATAAAAGAGTGAGGCGCGAAGAAAAATACTCTAAGCATAAAGAAATTTTAATCACACTTGTAATATTTTTTCATTATTTTTAATGAATTTTGAAGTTTTTTTTTTCTTCTGACATTTATTGTGATTTAATTACTTTATAGTAACGAATTTAACGCCTCAGGCTTTCGCAATTTTGTTCTGTCTTCCAGATTTTTAATAAAAGAAATTACTTTCTACTTTTTAGTCCCTTAATGAAAGCTTGGTTTTAAATACTTATTTATTATTATTTTCTAATTGACCGAGAGAAGCAAGGTCGCTGTTTTAATTCGACCGTTCAGCATCTCGCCTGTCTGTAAATTTGTTTGTTACGCAATCGCACGATTTTCTTCGAATTTGGCATAAATGTTCATTCAAGCATAAGAAAAAGATGTGTATGTAAGGAGTTTTATTTTTTAAATTCGTTTTAAGATGGTGGCCGTTTTACTGATTTCAGTGTTTTGGCAAGTCATTGTCTAGTATGGCACCATTTAAAAATTTGATTCATTTTGGTAAAGGCGAGACATTTAATTGTAATTTTGTTAACCCCCTGCGGACAGGTGACTTTTTAGAACACTCAGATAAAGTTGGCGCATTTTATGCGCAATTTCGTTTTTCCAATTTTTCGCTAATTTAATCATACACAACTTCATTTTTTGGTATAATAAGATTAGAGGTTGAATGGATGGATGATACAGACATTTGTGTTCGAGTTTGAGTCGCTATCCTCTTCGGGAACTGGATTGTCCTCCACGTCAGCCTCAGAATCAGTTTCTTGCTCGCTGTATTCAGTTACTTCTCCATCCATGTTAAATGCATCAGAGTAGTTCTCAGGTAGTATTTTCTTGCTTAATTCTTCCAAAACGGCTGAATAGTGCTCTGTAGAGATAATTTCCCCGGCCAGGTTGGGTTATGGAGAGCGTTTCATGTACTTTTAAAATCGATCATACCGAACTGAATGATTCATTGTCAATGGGAACTTTCGGAGCAAGTAGGAGGAGTGTTAATACGAGATTAGACGGGTGGGAAACTCTTCACCTTCAATAGTTTTTATTCAGTCTTCTGTACTTAACCACTTGCGAATTGTATACGCCATACCTGTCCGCAAAGGGTTAATACGATAAAAGCATACATTTCATTATAATTTTGTTAACACTGATGAAAGAAAAGATTTGTGTAAATAATTCGCATTAGAAAAAAGAGATAAATTCATTGTTTCCCATTGCGTGTTTTTTTTCCTGCTTAATTTCGTCTAATCTTGGTTTTTTAATTTCGTGAAAGTTTTTTCGACAATTCTACCAAACGGTTCATGTTCTAAAAAGTTGACATAAATTTTTTGAGTTTTATAACGACAATTTTCATATTTTCGTGATAAATACGAATATCATTATTTCATTAAGATACTTCTCCCATTTTCACTTGCTATTACCGCTGTTAAGGTGATGATAGTAAAAATTATTTCCTTGGGAAATTAATCGAGAGTCTAATTATATACTTTTTAATATATTTCATAATCCCCTACTATAATTATCTTGGAATCGTGTAATCAACTTTTCTCTAATTCACTACCAGGTGACTCTTCGAGTGTGATCAAATTTTGATTAAAATTGATCGAAATTTGTTCTGAAAACAATAAAATATTCTGTTGCCTTCATGAACACAATGTGTACAAAATTTCAAGACTCTAGAGCATCAATAAGTGAAGGAAAAATCGATTATAAAAATTCCATCTTTAAATACATGAAACAAGTCAAGTAAAAAAAAGCGATTAAAAACTTCAAAAAATTTAAAACATCATAGTAAATCTATGAATGTTCTAATCTTCAAGTCGCTTAGAACCATGGCAAAATGATACAATCCTCAAATTAATTTATATGATGATTTAAGTATCGCTTTAGGAAAAACAAGTTTAATACAAGTATTATATGTGTAACTTACACCACATATTTCTAGAAAAGGTACCGTTGCTTTATACGTGAAACAAACATTTCAGTCAGAAAAAAATAATTGATACTAATGAATTACCATAAAAAGGACTAGATCGATTGTTTCATTGATAAATAAAATGTCCCACTTTCTTACATTTATTATTCATTGTTTAATTTTTATTCTTATTTTGACACATTTCTCTTTGAGAAGGCAAACGTTTATATTTTCCTTTTATTTCTTTCATTGTAAACGACAAAAATTAATTAATAAACTAAATAATAGTATGATCCTAAAATGAGTTTTCTTAAATCACCACTTTAAAATTTCCTTCGAGTTCTTATTTAGTCTTAATCTAAAATCTCTGCAAAAAGACATACTCAAAGAAAATTCTGCAGTCTTCATTGAAGAAGAAAATCGTTGTAGAAAACATTATTACAAGCTCAGTTGACCGCATTGTAGATCGTCTAGACAATCTAAACTGGTTTTTTCCTCCCACCGATATAAAGGTCTTAGTCTAAAATTTGAAATTTTGAAAGTAATATATATATTAATAACCAATATAAAAATTGACATAACATAATATTCAAGACGAAATAAACAAACTTATCAATAATCCCTTGCAAAAACTTCAATTTTTAACCAAACTATATCTAACTATAATCTAATAATTAAAATAGTAAATATATTCCAAAAGAACGTATGAAAAATTTGAACATATAATATGTACACTGTAACAATTAATACTATTGAAAAAGGCAATCCAAGAAATGGAGTTTTCAACAATAATAGTGGTAGCTCTGCTTTGGAAGAGCTTTATATTATTTTCAGAACGTATATATTACTTTCAGAATTTTAAAATTGCATAGTATGGAGAAAAAACTTGACCAGTCTTATTATTTGAACGCTAGATGAATAAAATATTTAATATTTTAACGCAAGGAACAGAATGGTAAGAGCAAATATACTACAAAAAAGAATTTTATTTCCCATTCAGTAGCGCCCTAATAACTATTTTTCCCAATGGAGAAATGGTGAATGGAGATTAATAGAGTTTAAGAGATTTATAAGGCTTATTCGCCAAAGTTTCATCAGTTATGAGATAATATACGTGATGTAATATTTTAAATCCCATACGAGTTCTTGAGTATTTAATTAAATAGATGAACCATTTTCATCAATAGATAGATTTAATCATTATGAATGTGACTGTGTGGCGATTTATATCATGATTCGATGATTTTCCAGGGAAAATAAATTTCATAAAGGAGAAAGACGGTTAAAAGGATGGCGATAGGTTTATTTGAAAAAATGAGTTGAAATACGTGACATAGATTTTATGAATACATCGCACATATTTACACTTCATATTATGTTTAAGGAAATAAATTTCTTTTAGATACAACACTTTTAGAAACTTACAAAAACAAAAATCATTGCTAAGAAATGGAAGGTGACTGCATCACTTTTAGCGCCAATTTATGATTTGCAACTTAGCAAAGACTTTTCACGTCACTTTTATCATCGCTATCGTGAGGCAAATAAATTGTAGTAATTGCTGGAATTTACTCACAGAAACTTCTTTAAAATAATGCTATCATATTAAATCACTGAGATATTCATTTTGGCGGCTGCTTCCACCAAATGCGTTTGAATTTTTAATCACTTATTAAATCTCAGTACAGATTGTGATTACAGCTTCAGTAAAGAAAAGTGTTAAAAATAGAAAGAAAATAATAATTTTTACAATATAACTGCTTTGGACGCATTAAAATATGCTCAATATATTTAAAACTTATGTTTGCTGTTTCTTAGACATTTAGTTCTTTGATCATTGTTGCTAAACATATATATATATATATATATATGTTTGATATATAAACATGTATATATTGGTGATTGCCATTTATTCAAAACCTTAGAGGCAAACAAGCCCTGGAAAAATATCTAAAAGGAATTGGTTACCTTAAACTCATAGTAAACAAGCAACTGTAGGAAGTTTTCGGCAAATAACTTAACTATTATATCGCAAATTAGCCATTAACTGTATAAAACATGTAAGGCATATTTGACCGGATTATGTTTTTTAATACTTTTGTTACTTCCCAATTTAGTAACTTAGACTCCTTGAATACAAATTCTCTAATGCTTTAGTTCTGTTGGAAATAATGATTTAACTTGTGTGCGTTCTCAATAAAGCGTTTTATGATATTAATTCTCTTATTGATCCTGCATTATTATTATACATGACATGCTGGCTGTATCGTGTTATTTTTAATATATGTTAAGTTTTGACTTCAAATAAAATCAACTTCTAAATTCTGAAAAGTATTTATAGATCAATTAAAATTATAGTTTATATACATAAAACATTTTTTGTTGCTCTTCACGTTATTTTTATATTTATACAATTTTTCTTGTTCTCATGACAGATACGAAACTTCAAAGAAATCAATTCTTCAGATTTGAAACTTATATTGTCATAGTTTCGTAGATCATATGCAGGATGTTCCAAAAAGGTGGAACAAGCGTTTATTTCATTAAATATTGATTTTAGTATATACTTCCAATTACAAAGTTAAAAAAGGTAGGAATTTGTGTGAAAGAAGTTTGGCTTCAGCGGAAATTGAAAACAAAAAGTTAAGAAAATTAAGTTTTTATACGTGCCCCATAGAGCAAAAATATCAATGAGTGAAATGTTCCTCTTACACTCATCGATCACAATTCTGTCTGCAATACTTATAGATATATGTTAATTTTTAAATTTCAAGGGGCTGGTCACAATTTATAAGAAGATGCTCATTACAGAAATGCATATCTATTCTACACAGAAAAACAGCGAAATGCAAATATTTGTTAAATAGTATATCAGCTAAACACCGCGAATTGAAATCAAATTGCCAATGACGCATACTGTTTCTTAGTTTCATTTGAATATAGTTGCAACTATCGACTTCATAAAGAATGGAAGGACAACCTAAGAAAATTAAAATTTAAGGTATAACAGTTCAATAACCTAATATTGAACCAGAATACTGAATTATTTGCTCTTAGCGTTGTTCGTATTTTCAAACTTTACCTAAAAGCAGTAGAGACTCGTTCTTTAGGTCTGCAGATTTGCAGAAATGACTAAAATTATTTTAAAAACTCGTATTTTTATTCTTATTTGCTTGCTTTTCCTCACTGAGAGTTTGATTATTAATGAAAAGAGAAAAAAAAAAGAAGTCAGAAAATGAATGAGAAAGTAAGACAGACACAGGATTGGGCGGCACACCAAATGGTTTTGGAAAGCACTAAAATTCTTTCAGTGCGTACAACTAAGTGACTAATGGACGAAGGCGAATAGCTTCTTTCTGTCTTAGAACTCAACAGGAACTGGATTTTCTGATGCTACTGTTTTGCGTTAAAAACCATCTAATGTTTTTTTTCTTCTCCCTTTCAGTCTCACCCATGGTTCGACTTTGCGTTCTTGATTTTTTTTTCCATTGGCTGTTTTTAGGTGTCAGATTCACTTTCATGTTGCCTCAACGGGAACGTGGCTGGTTCCTACATATTCGATTTCTCTTATTAAAACGGAACTCGCCGAAAAAATTGCAATAATTATCTGAAATACAATTCATATATTTACAACTACAGGTTTGAACTATTTGACGGTAAATCTATTTTTCAAAAATTGTATTTCAATTGTATTCTAGAGATATTTTTATAGAACTGCTTGTTCCTGGGAAGATGAGCCTCACTACTGATGTCACCTTGAATATTTTTTGAAGTTCACAATATGAATTATTTTTGTAAATATTTCAATTAATATATTACTTAACTAGTTTCTAGATTTAACAAGATTTAACAAATACATTGTTATTTCCTGATTCTTCCCTTTAAATATTTTTTTAAATATGTATATTATACCTAAAATGTACGTCAAAAGACTGGATGAAATAGTAGTGAGAGGTATGGAAAAGTGGCCTAAGTCAACAACTTTGCCTTCTTATATATCTGTAAGTTTTGCCGATGGAAGCGTGCAACTTTGTATGTGAATAAATGAATGTAAAAACAATATTTTACTAATTGGCATTTTTGCTCTATAGGGGCCGTATAAAAATTTAATTTTTGTAACTTTTTATTATCTATCCCCTTGGATATCAAAGTATTTTTATACAAATTCTTACCTCATTTGATGAAACTTTGTGATTGGAAGTATATGTCTAAAATCAATATTTAAGGAAATAAATGCTTGTTTCACCTTTCTGGGACAGCATGTACTTAATTTTTCTTAAAAGAAGAAATCCACTATCTCAAATATGGTGATCGCGGTGCCCAAGGAAAAGATCCACGCCATACGACCAACTGCAGTTCTCATAGACCTTTACGCGCCATTTATGTGCATTTGTTACATTAAAAAAGCTATTCATTTCCATACCTTTGTCTCATTAAGCATTGTCAGATATTTTAGAATCAACCTGTGTATCACATCAAACCCACAACCTCTGAATCGTCGTCATTTTAAAGTTTTTTTATATGCACAAAAAATCTTCCGGACTTGATTGGCATATACAATAATTTTAGAATTTACGGGAACAAAAAAATGCATGGCATATGCATGTTATCTACGATTATATAGTTAATATCAATTCGAACATAAAGGCCAACACAGAAAAGATTCTGATATCAGCTATTTGCATAGGAGAATTGCGTTGCTGTCTCCACATTAACCAATAATAAAAAAACAACAAAATTTTTTTTTTTTTAAAATTTGTAGCAACAAATTTATTTTGTCATGACATAAAAATATGACTTTATTAGCATTTTAAAAAATGAATTTTGTTCATTCCTACATTCCATGAAATGATTTGCTTTTTAATCCTAAAAATATTTTTAGCAACTTTTTTCTTCTATTCATTATTAATTGTCGAATATTTAACTGATAAAAAAATCGATGTGAAAACATTCTCGATATCTGCGATAATTTCTGTCTTCAAACAGAGAATGAAAAGGTAAAGAGACTAATGTAATAAAACCCTAGACAGTTTAATTAGCATTGCTGGAGCACTAAAAATAAGCATTTCTGAGCTAGATAAATGGCCAGAAAATATGTTTTTGATCACATGTATAATTGCTTAATAATCTATCTTTTTTACTTTTCTGTAGGTCTTGGTTTATGCTACTTTTTATGACATGCTAATTATCGGTTACTATTCAGCTATAAAAGAAAAAACGAAAACTATCATTTGCAGAGGAACATTCGCCATTTTTATTTTTCGCGAGAGAGGAAAATCCATTTAAAAGCCACAAATGTAGAGAAAGCATTCATAAATGGATGCAGCTAAGTTGTTAGATTTAAAGCGTGGAATCCGTTATTTCATAGAATATCTAGGTATTTCATGAATTGCCTAGTTATTTTCAATCCGTTACT
This sequence comes from Araneus ventricosus, assembly GCA_013235015.1. Classification (NCBI taxonomy): domain Eukaryota; kingdom Metazoa; phylum Arthropoda; class Arachnida; order Araneae; family Araneidae; genus Araneus; species Araneus ventricosus. The sequence goes on from BGPR01027813.1 coordinate 14,020, forward strand.
TCATAGAATAACTGGATATTTAATGAATTACCTAGTTGTTTTCAATCCTGTTATTTAGAATAACTGTATATTTAATGAATTACCTAGTTGTTTTCAATCCGTTATTTCATAGAATAATAGGCATTTCCAGTAGATTACCTAGTTATTTTCATCGATATTTCATAAAGAATAACTAGATTTTTCATAGATTACCACTGATTATTCTATGAAATAACTGAATTATACGCTATACAGCTAAAATTTACTTAGAAACCAAATGCCATTTTATGAATTACAATTATTCCACTATTGAATACTGTACATGAAGTTTGCCATCTAAAATAGCATGAACTGTAATCCACAACAGACTACTTACAATGTAATAAAGAAAAAAAAAGAAAAAGAAAAGAAGTTGGAGAAAAAAGAAAAAAACAAAAACACCGGAATTTGTTTCTTTAATGTTAAGCAAAATTTTTTCTTTAATTTTTACAAATTTGTTGTTTTTCCAGTTATTAGATTAAAAGAAAAATGTTTACTGTAATAAGACAAAATTCGGATTTATTTTCAGTCTTTGTACGAACTTCATTTGCACCAGGTCCAGATGTACCATAGGGCCAACCTAGGCTATGGTCTAGTGTGCATCCATCAGGAGGGCATATTAGGATGGGCCGAAAAAACTCACAATTTTTTTTCATGTCGCTATACCGCGGAAAAGTTGCGAATTGGTGAGACATTAAACGAGGGAAAAAAGTAAGGAAATTGATTGATATCTTCCGCTCGCTAAGCGGCCTTGAAAATCGTAAAAATCGACTGTTTTTGAAATTTTAAAATTTTTCTCTATCTGCTGATTATAGCATTAGCTGTTGAGTAATGATCTTCTTAAGAGTAATAAAACTTATTTCATCAAAATCGGTCTAGAATTTCCGGTGGCACGTTCCCTCCAATGTTCCTCCAAAATATGTGAAATTACTTCAATATGCAATTTTTAGTTCCGAACCCTCAATATAATCTTCCTGCATCATTTTGTCGGTAAATTGCAACAGATCGATGTATATGCATGACAAAAAATTATTTAATTCTAAAAATATATCAACTTCATTTATTTTCTTTGCTTATTGTAACACAATGCAAAACTAAGTTTCAAAATTACTTGTTACTTAAGAACGAATGACAAGAATGCAAAAAATAGTTAAAAAAATTAACTCAACTTTAAGGAAACTTAAGTTAAACTTAAACTTAACTCAGTAAGGATCAATGGTATCATTCTAAGTATTGCAGCTGCCAAAAATCGGTAAAGTTATTGAAATTTTGGCAATTAGATATCATAGCCAATTATCACATTTCATGTGGTTAACAACAACTTTTTAACAAGTTAACAGCAGGTGGTTTACTTTAGCGAAAAGAATTTTTTTAGGAAGTTTTCTATGGCACAGTTGTTAAACATTAAGACCATTCAATAGTACACAGAACCCAAAGTACGTGTTTTAAAGGAATTAACATAACTAGTTATTTTTCTGAAAACTTACACTTAAATCTATTGACCCTATATATGAATGCGGCGCATTCTTTATCCCATGCTAAATATATGATTCTGGATGAGAGAAAACACAAATTTTAAAGACGAGGCAGTCAGTCGCAAAGAGGCAAAAGATCAGAAATTTCAATATGCTAAAACTCAATTTTTAATCTACGGAGTATAGGAAATTATTCAACTGGATACTTGCAGATTAACTCCTTCCACGCTATTGCGAGACATAATAATTTCCCCTATTCGGTCTAGTGAGTTATATGAATGGAATGTTCCACACAGACAGTTCAGCGATATTTTAAACTCGTATCAGAAGCAGTGTGTTCCAACTGAGCCTGTGCCGGGGACTAGTGGGAAATGTATTCAGCTACTTTATGCGTAGATAGAAAGTTAGTAAATTATAAAATATAAACAAATTTATTTCCTGTCTTCCCAAGACCTCTCCCCCCCCCACCTCTTTCAAAACATTAGACAGAAAATAAATAATAAATTGTAACTGCCTATATTAAAAATAAATTAACAGCAGTAAACAACATAAAAAAATTCTCATATCATATTTAATCATTTGAAATATTTCCTACTGTGAATAAAATTGATCCCATTCATTTTCATCTTTTTACAAGATTTTATGTTTGAATAGAGTAAATTTAATTAAAAAAAATTCTGACTACAAAGTGGTTTCATTCTTACATTGGTATCCTTATTTTTCTTTGAGGAAATCATACTCATCAGACTACAGAAAATTTTATCTTCAAAAGCTTCAATACATATATATTGTAGGGGAGACCGGGGCAAGTTTGGTACAGGGGCAAGTTTACACAAGGCTTATATTTCACATACCATTGGTCGGGGAGCACTACATGTCGTTTCAGAAGAAGTGTCTCAGATTCCCTTAATACTCAAGCCAGATTGGAGTCAGTCTTGAAAGTAGATCGTGAAGTGGACAACTTTTTATGATTTTTTACCATTTTAGTAAATTTTTAATCTTACTTATTGTCCTTAATAGAGTTCGTACTATTTGAATATTGTAACTTATTATGGATTATCCTCTTAGGTTGTTCTTTTGTAGTTATTTTAAGCTATTTAGTTGATTATTTTTATTATGAATAAAGCTTATATGCTGAGTTATACCAAAAAAATGGCGATGGGGCAAGTTTACACACAGTGCATGGGGCAGGTTTACACAGTGTGTAAACTTTCCCCATCGCCCTTTTTTTGTTACAACTGGCACAAGTGGCACCTGCATAACAAAGTCATTCCCAACACCTGAGGATGTGATGCCATTTCAAAAAGCATGGCCAAGGAAAAGAAGTAACAGAGGTAGGAATAAAGGCAAACATCAATTCTTACAGATACACCTGTAACAAATGCTTTACAAATATAGAAGGAGAAATCAATAAAGAGGAAATCAGCATCAGCGCATCATAGTATGTCTCAGTCCGTGAGCTACACCAGAACACGTTATAATAATAAAAAAACAGTGTGGATGAAAAATTTAAAAATAAGAAAAGCCTTCTTCTGAAAGAAAATTTTGAAAATTTTGAGCTTAAAAAGAAACAAACAAAAAAAACCAAGAAAACTTTTGATTCTGATGACGATGAAAATTGTCTGTGCATTTACTGTTTAAATCCATACGAAGAACCAAGATTTGGCGAACAGTGGGTACAACGTATCAAATGTAAGAGGTGAGCTCATGAGGACTGTATTACTAATGACAATTCAAAATATTTTGTTTGTATAAATTGCGAGAGTAATTTTGAAAACCATTAGGATTCACCGTAATTGTTTATAATCTATTGTGTACTTTTTAAAAATAAACTAGGTTTCTTTGTATTTAATTTGTTGTATTTTGATCACTATAAGACCTCTATTTAATCATTTTTGGTGGTGTGTAAACTTGCCCCGGTCATGGGACAAGTTTACACAGGTGACATCAAGGTAAAGAAAATGGTATAATTACAAAAATATAATAATTTAAAGTATTTAAAAATATACTCTTTATGCCCTAAAGTCTAACTAATTAATTGGTAATGAAAATGAAAGAAATACTTTAAAGCCTTAAAACAGAAAAATAAAAGTTTAAAAAGTGTGTAAATCTGCCCCGGTCTACCCTACCTTATATTATCCTTACAGGCCCTCTAATCCAAAGGGAAGTGATTATCAGAAGCATCGCGAAAAGTTTATGGAAGTCCAGAAGCAATGCTATAACCCGTAATGTCTGGGACTGCCACATATTATTTGGTGAGAAGAAAGAGTAAAATGCCATGCAAGAACTTTAAGAGATTAGTTTAGTTATATTAACGTCCCATTTTGAAGCAACACTAGGGCTATGAAAGAAATTTATGAGCCATAACTATGTTTTATTATATGAAGTGTTGCTTTAAAGGTTTGTTAATTATGTTAATTTTTTTACTATTTTCTGCATTCTTGCCATTCGTTCTTAAGTAACAAGTAATACTGTAATTTTGAAACTTAGTTTTGCATTGTGTTACAATAAGCAAAGAAAATAAATGAAGTTGATAGATTTTTAGACTTAAATAACTTTTTGTCATGCATATACATATATCTGTTGCAATTTACCGACAAAATGATGTACGAAGATTATGTTGAGCGTTCGGAACTAAAAATTGCATATTGAAATAATTTCACATATTTTGGAGGAACATTGGAGGGAACGTGCCACCGGAAATTATGGACCGATTTTTATGAAATGAATTTTATTACTCTTAAGAATATCAGTACTTAACAGCTAATTCTATAATAAACAGATAGAGAAAAATTTAAATTTCTTTAAATTTTTTTAAAAAACTGTCGAGTTTTGTCAATTTTTTCGATTTTCAAGACCCTTGCGGGGACGGAAGATATCAATCAATTTCCTTACTTTTTTTCCTCGTTTCATTTCTCACTGTATTTCCCGCTGTATAGCGAGATGAAAAAAAATTTAGTTTTTCGGCTCACCCTAGTGCATATACAGAAGAAATAAAACCCAACTCTTTACAAATTTTACAATTTTATTTTGTAAAGTCTATATAAAAATATTTTTTTAAAATTTACATACGTTACATTAAATATATTGAGCGATACATTTTTTTTCTTCTGTGTATCTTACTGTCTTTTGCCCTTGCACTTCTTTGCATTGAAATCGAGTTTATAAGATCTGTCCACTTCAATGACCCTTCAAGCCTATTCACGGACAAAAGCGTGAACGAAGAAGTTGTAGTAGGTATTTTACACGATTTCAAAAATTCGATGAAGTATTTTTGAAGGTGTTAATGTTGTGTTTTTCTTGAGTAGTGTAATTTTGAATTCAAAATTTAATGTGGTTCAAATATTATAAAGATCGTAGTTAAGTGATTAAAAGTTTCAAAGATAAACTATTGTAAATTAAACTGAAAATTATATATTAACTTTTTTAGACGGGGCGCAGAATATGCTTTGGCTTAGGGCGTAAAATATGTTTTGGCCTAAAGTGCAGAAATGTCTAAATCTGGCCATGGGTTTCTCTGAATACGACCGAAATAAAAATTATTTCCCTACCTTTAAATGTCATTTTAAGCTTAATACGAGGAACACATGCGAAATTCTTCTTCATCAACGATATAAAATTATGTGCACGTCATCAAAATACTGTCATCAATAAAATTACAGTTTTTTAACTAATTTGTTTTATATGATTTTTCACTTACTTTTAAGTACTAGTGAAATAAATACAGAAATCTCTTATCACCACAATTACTTAACGACTTCAAACGTCATCTTTTGTCGCGAAACATGAAACCTTGAAGATTTAATCGAATATCAGAATATCCTCGCCATTTTTCTTATGATCAGATTTTTCAAATGCGTTTTCGAAGAAACAAAACTCAAATTCAAAATGAGAATTCAGAGATTCAAAATTCGAAATGAGGGTCAATCAAATTCATGTATACATCAGTGTAAACATTTCTGATGTTAAATTAATTTTTCAGACAAGCTCTAGAATTATTGAGATTATTACAGCTTAAAGAGCAGAAAATTTCTTAACGAATTTCATTTGTTAAGACTACAAAACTCATGTATTATATTGAAAGCATTTTATAAATAAATATATAATTTAGATGTATTTAATAATCTGTTATTTTATAATGGATTTATTTCTTCATTATTCTTTTATTATCGTATATGACTTGACTTATTCATTTAGAAATTCATTTTTAGTAAATTTCGTTTATCAATTTCGATCATTTTATTGCTGAAAAATGTAACTCGAGTTAATTTTGTTGTATTATTTTATAAAACCATTCTCAAACTCTTTCACCAGTATGCCTTTCCAAGAGTACTATAGTTTTTTTTCCAAAAGAATTTTCATTAACTTTCTTCATATACATACGCGTTAAAGAATTTAATTCTGTTTCAAAAATATATTTGAAGCTACTCTTTAAATATGACTGAGATTTTTATACTTTAAATGGTCCTGTAAAGTATTAGGCCCTTTTATGAAAGAGGCACTATGAAGCTCACTGAAGATGACAAAATGTTTTTTAAACAAATGAGTCATTGATCGGTTTTTGTTGTCGATATAAACAAATGATCTCTGAAAACCTATCAAAAGTAAGTCCTGACGGTTCCAACAACAAAATGTATGTGAATTATACTTTAAATGTATCATTCTTGTTAAGAGTAAACTTAATATCATGTAATAAATTTGTCCAAAAAAAGATAAAAACACCAATTGTGCTTCATTTTTTAAACTGCTCATTGTTTATGTAGCATTCCTCGTTTATGCTTCATTAATAAGTTTTTAAAACTTTTATTTGCAATGTAACTAAGTTTAAGTTCCCAGATAGCATGTACACTTGCAGCAAGTGTGATTTTTCTTGATCTTAGCTTGTCATGACAAACTTGAAGTGGCAACTTTGCAGCAAACTTCCTGC
>BGPR01027814.1:0-20438 GCA_013235015.1 Araneus ventricosus
ACGGTCCCCTAATTGCCCTCAGGACCAAATCTTCAATGTAAAATGTGAGTTATTGTCTATTCTTTACATGTCCGAAGTTTGAAGGCAATCAGTTAAACCATTCCGGAGAAATTCTAAAAAATGTGAAACTCTGCAAGTGTCCGGATACTTTTGGGCATATAGTGTATCTCTAAAATCTTAAGAATACTTTATCCATGGTTTTTATAAAAAATCTAAGAAATACGAGCTAAACGCTTTTGAACTGAACATGAAGAACGTAAAAAAGACGTTTGCACCGTTCGGAGGGTTAAATTCTTCGCATTTTCCTCTTTTCAAATATATTTTTCATTCTTGCCAATAAATGGCTGCACTATTGATTTTATCTGTTCAAAAATTGCCTTTTTGTAGCTTCACTTCATTCAGTGAAAAAAGTCAAATTATGTTAAAATTATTTATTTTAAATGAAATTGCAGGTACAATTTCATATTATTTTTAAATGTTATTTCAGTTTTTTTTTTTACTTTCATCTTAGGCCCAAAATGAGTACATTTCCCAAATTTCAGAATGAATAATTCTATGCTTGGAACTGAAACACAAACATAATTCTCAAATTTTTATCAGGGGGAAGGAATTTGGGAACTCTAAAATATGGAGGCTTAGTATATATACAGGGCGTCTCTAAAGGTCATTTACAAATTTGGAGGACGACTGTGCCAGCTGATCATAGGGTTGAGGGTAGGTGAAGCATATGCAAATCATTTTTACAATAGAATACGAGGTCGTAAAGAGTGATCACTAAAGAGAACTCTTTGCCAGTGAAAGAAAAGGATACACCCAATAAAGTACGTAACAGATTGGTTTAATATACACAAAATTGTTGCTGCTGTTTCATCCAAGTCACTTCATGTGCCTCAAGTGTTTTTTCTTTGAATGATATTTGGACAGTTTATAGATCGGTGGTCAGTTGTTCTCTTCCGATGCGCAGGCGGGGAAGAGTATCCTCCGAATCTGAACATAACTCCAGCTGGCAATTCCTTTGAAAATTTGCCTGTCGTGCAGTGTACACCTTGGTATGGTGTTATTTATGTAACTGTGTTGTCGTGAATTTGTATTTTGTGAAATCTGTTTTGCAAGCCTTACCTGGTATATCCTTTTCTTTTACTTTATTCACTGGCAAATAGCTCCCTGTAGCAGTAGCTAGCCCTTTGCAGCCTCGTATTCCATTGTAAAAATGCACGTTTCGGTATGCCTGGCCTCTCCTTCAAGTTTGTAAATGACCTTTCTTGGACACACTGGATAGGAATTTCTTGGGGGGTCTATTCTGGTACCCCCAGTTGGGTTGGGTTCTGTTGTTAACGTGCAGAACCCAACCAGGGGTACCAGAATAGACCCCTTGCTGTGTATATTTACGAAAGTAGCTTATATACCTGTGAGCATTGAAGAAGATTCTATAGATAGCTTTAAGTTTTATACGAAGACGAATACATGCACATCCAATTTTACATTATACATTTAACCCTTAAAAGCCCAATTTTTTAAAAATTGATTTTAAAATGGTTTGTGACTCATTTCTTGAATAGAACATGGGGCAGTGATTTAAGGCTAAAAAACAGTTTGTTACCAACTGACGACACTGGGCTTTTAATTCGGGGAAAAAAAAATCCTTGATTAAAATTCTATGAGGGTGAGCACAAATGAATTTTAATAAATAATACAGATACGGAATTTCCTTCAACATTGTAGAATCAAATGATATTCTCAAGCATACAAACAACAAAGATGCAGCCTCCAGTGAAAAACATCCATTTATTTTATCAGCACTCGGGTTGCCATTTATATGTTGTAAATTGATTGAATAAAAATTTCAGTATGTATCCTATTAATAACAACTGGCAATAAAGCTTCAGTCTTATTCTCAAGATTTTAGAAGGCAAAATTGGGTATATTGCGTAAAGGCAACCCTAGGCCTTTAAGAATTAAGTAAAAACAGCTTTCAAACTATGACGATTTAGTGTCCAGCTTATGTTATGTCCAAAAATTATTCAAATAAGGCAGACCGTTGAGACCTAGAACTGTCAAATTTTCCAGGTAGTTGGCGCCACCTCACGACTCCCATATCCTGTTTGTTAATGCTCGATCTTTTGCGACTCACTGGACTAGGTTGCCACTGCTTTACTTATAACCCTTGTATATACATTTTGTGTGTCCATGATGTCATTGCCATAATCAAGAGTAAACTTTTAAAACAATATAATGGTGTTTCAAACTTTTGTCAAAAAATTGTTTTCCCTTCTCGAGAAAGAGATGTTATGCGACATAAAGCTGCCCACAAGAAAAACATGGGGATTCTAGACTAGGGCAATTGTGTTTCGGATTTTTTTAGATTCACTACCTTTCTCAAGTCTTGTTTAAAACAAATATATATCATTAAAATAGTGTCAAAATTTTAACGTGAACTTCATGTCTGAGCCAATCTGCGAAAATGCAGTTATCTGAATTGTTCGAAGTTTTGCTCAATTTTTACACCACGCTAGTTTTCAGGACTTTTTAAATGCTTCCGCAATCATCCCTGTTCTAGGTTAACACCACACCATTTAATCAACTGTTGGAAAGCAAGTCATGCATAAAGTGAACATGTATTTTTTCTCTCAAAACAGGACATTTTTTTTGATTTCAAGAAAACATTTCTTCAGTTTTTTTTTATTTATTAATGAAAAGAACAGAAATAAACACATGAAAATAAATCATTGTGATCTTGCATTTTTTTTGAAGAACACATTTTTGCTTCAGTAGATTTGGTGTTGATACTTACATTGGTAATTAACGTTGTTTTATAAACTGCAACTTGCAATTGTATTTCCTAGCTCATCCCCAACTTATACATAAGAAAAAAGACCCTTTCTACAGGTGCTTTAGTGCGGGGCAAACATAGAATATATTCAATAATTATACAAAAGTTTGTATAATTTAAATTATTGGCATGTTCGGTTTAAATATTCCCAGTGTTTCATTCCGTCACTTCATGTGGTGTAATGCAATTGAAACTAAGTGTGAGATAGGAGGCTTCTGACCAACTTGCATGACACGTATAGCGCATGCTCCCGTCATCGACAGGGCTACTAGATATTTACTGTCAGATTTTTGATGCCTTCTTGTTTTAAATTATCTTGGGTTGTTTCCTCCTCTGAAACAGGACAGGCTACCAAAAAACAGGACACATGATCACATTAGTTATGCAGGAAATCGCTCTCTCTTGAAATTGAAGGGAAAATCAGTAGGGATCAATGGTATTCAAGAAGTGGGCATGTCCTGGACTTTCTCTTTCCCTAGTAATATTGTAGCTGCTAGGTTGTCAGCTCAGTCTTTTCACACCGAATGTAGAAATGAATAAAAATAGGTAGATTAAAATTGGGTACTCGCACTTCGTAGATGCTGATCTCTTGGGATGCCACCAATTGAGATTAGCGCAATACTCTGAGATGAGGAATAAATCCACTACAGCACAAGAATGTGATGGGTAATTTTCTTGAATACACAAGTGCTTAATAAGATGAATTCGAATGTGCAAGATATCTCTTATAGAAAAGCTCAGCGAAATCGTTAACGCTCAGGAATGTGAGCGTGGCTACATTCCAGAAGCACACACCATGGGATACTGTTTGGATTCTGTAGGAGTTATGGCAGGGTTGTTTTTTTTAGCCAAGTTCAGCAGTTTAATTTCTTTTTTTTATTCTATGTTGATTCATTGATATGGAAATATCAAATAGGAGTTGTAAAAGAATTAAGTTTCCTAACATCTTTCAGCATTTTTTTTTTCCTCCGAGTGTTGGTAAACTGAATCTTTTCGCTATGGATCTTCAAAGTATCCAACTGAAGATATTGCTATTTGACAGTTTTTTTTTTTTTTTTTTTGAGCAGAGTTTAGCAGTTAAGCTTTCCTTCTTATTTTCCGTTTTTAATCCAGTTTCTGCAATTGGTTCTTTTTTAGTGTTTAGTTTTGATTTGAGTGTTGGTAAACAACTTTTAAGGTTTTTCACCAAATGTTTTTAATCCATTTTCATAATTAGTTTTGATTCGAGTGCAATTTTTTGTTTGTTTATTTTGTGTAATCTTTTTTCTCTGAATATTGGGAAACGTTATGAATACAGATCTTTTTACTAAATTATAGGATCTTCAAAAGGACGTTATAGCTAAAATTTGCCAATGTGCATGTGATTTTGTATTACATCTTGCATGAGTGAATCTGTTCAGATATAGGGATGGTGAGCTAAAAGTCCGTATTAGATGGGCACAAATCTTCTAGTACAGCGGTTCCCAACCTTTCTAGTTGTGCGGACCACCTGTTATGCAAACATTATTTTGAGGCCCACTAACTAAATATACAAGTAAAAAAATACAAACACATCTAATGAATTTTTATATAAAATACATTAGAACCCCGGGAATTCGAAATTTTAGATAATCCGATCATATATTCTTTTTATTTTTTGAAAAGCATTTTCTGAAAAATGAAGGGAAAATAACAATAACAAATCAGAAACAAAGCTGATGTTTATTCTTAACTCAAAAGAAGTATTTGAATTGATCTTTAAGAATGAAAACAGCACTTTAATCAGTACAAACAAAATCGGATACATTCTTTTTATCCCCAACTTGTTTGCCACTGTATCGTGCGAATTGCCACTAGCTCTTTTCATACACCTTCACAGAGCACCCAGAGCCAATACTCGACTGCATTTGGTATATCAAGAGTATTTTACTGAATTTTCTGGATAAACAGAATTCCCCGGAATCCGAACAGAGGTCAACCCTAATTAGTTCAGATTCCCGGTATTCTACTGTACTATCTACTGTATGTGCGTATATGTCAGTAATTAGTAAAGCTTACTGTAAAAGGATTAAAAATATATTGCTTTATGAAGTAAAAAACGAGTGATGATTCTTGAAACTCCCCCGACTTTGTCTGTTGATTAGCGTTCCGCGGCCCAGAAATGGGCTGTGGCCCACAGGTTGGGAACCACTGTTCTAGTAGAATAATCAAAGTCTAAAAATATATAGTCCACAATTGCAAAGAATGTCCCATGCACACAGTGTGTTCAAAGTCATACTGATATGAATTGAGGGAAGTATGAGAAATCTTGTTCATGAAATAACTTATTTTCAGCTTTATGTTAACTAATAAAAGCATGATTTTAAAAACTTAAGATTAAAAAGCAGAACATAATATTTCATTCATTATAATCTTGATTTTTTTTTTTTTCTGAAATGCACTGCGTAAACATATGGAATCAAATTTAACCGACCAATTAAGTTCAGCAAATATTATAATGTCATCAAGAACACACCGCTGTTTAAAATTTTAGAACCAAGTGAGGAAAAAATCTTTACATACACTACCTGCCTTCAGCAGCCCGGTGTTCGCCTGCAATATTAATAGCCTGTGACTATGCTAGCAACTTGGTAGTTGTAGAGGCTTATAGAGGCCAAAGTTTTGCAATATATATTGAAAATGGAAGGGGGACAGGCGACCATCAATGACATATCTAGGGGTCATAAGCTTCCATATGAAATAAAAATTGGCAAAGGGGTAAATTGTTGAAATCGGTCCAGTGGTTGGGGGGGCGGGCACTGGTCCTTTGGTTTTGCCAATTATTTTGAATGTATAGATGAAAACAAATCAAACTGAATAAAAGCGTTAAAGAGATGTAGTGTGTGATCAACTAGAAGTCCTGAGAATTTTTTTCGTGTGTGTGATGCAAATGCAGTTAACTGTTAAAACATTACCACCAATATAAAAATACGTTCAATCATTTTTTGGCATCATAATCATCGTAGCCAAACGACTCAACGAAAGTTCCATCTTGCTTCCAATACATTTCATTTTTAAATCAGTCGCTACCTATTTACAGAGAAGCATCAAAAATCTTGATAACACTTGCTTATCAGCTTTTTAAATATTAGAAAATAAAAATAATAGAAAACCCCAGTTCATTCAAAAAATCGATGAAAAAAACCCATATTAAATTAGTTTTTTTTTAATCAAATAATAATTGTAGTGTGTTCTCTTGGTATCTCAAACTTTTTTAACAGAAATGTTAGAGCCTGGTTCTCCGTTTCACAAACATCCAATGAAATGTGCACAATTCAAGATATGCAAAAAGACTTTTTATTAATAAGCACATGTACTATATATTTACATATATATATACACACACACACACATACAGAGTACTAAATGATATAGAAATTATATTAAACCGATAAATTGGTGAAGGCAAAATCTATTCACACGTTTCAGAGAAAGGACAGATTTATGGAAACGTCTAGAAGTTTACACTCTGACCCCAGCACAGAGCAGTTTCTTTTTCCCCAAAAAAACAGGCATTCTGCGAACAAAAATTACACACCTGAAGAATCAGAACATAAACTTCTTTTCCCACATCATTTTAACTTGCAGAGTGATAAATAGAAGGGTTCGACCATGCAAGAGGACAAGAAATAATGGTCCCATACTCGGAGGCAAGTACTACGCACACTATTGCACAGCTAACAAGAAAAGTATGTACACATTTTGACAATCAACTGGACAAAAGCACACAATTTCCCTAGTGTTATTACAAAACTATGAAGCAAAGTTACTGGGTGTCTACCATGTTCCACGAAATCGAGCCGCAACATAAAAAATAAGGAAGCTGTAGAAGTTTTTGAGTTCCTTTCAGCTTTAAAACCAGTTTCAAAAAACTATCAATGAAATTCCATTTAATTTAGAAATTCACAGAAATGCTAGCCCTAGGAACTCAAGTTATTTGTCTATCGCATCTCCAATTCTTTACCAAAAAAATTCTAAATTTGTAACACTAACGCATACTTCCTAGTGTTTCCTAACAAAACTAATTAAAACTCATACAATAAAAAAAAATGCATTTCATAAAATAAATTATTTGATTTTATAGAACAAAAAATGTTCAGCAAAAACGAAAAACCAAGAATGCAAAATGAATGAGGTAAAAAACAAATAAGATAAGCTCCAAAAACAATTGAAACCACTTTGTTTAACTCTGCCTTTTCGGAAATTCTACTTTATTCAGAGAACAGGAACTTTTTCCTAGACTGAAATTCATGGCTGGTACACACCCTGTAGTGTTATTACAAAAAACTATGCAGCGATGCAAAGTGGGTATACACAAACTTCTTCTATAGCAGCTGGCCACTACAGCACACACACACATAGGAGAGCTCTTTCACTTGAAGGCACAATATACACTAAATACAGAAGGGAGATCCACCAGTATGAAAAAAGTTATTTGCTCTTATTCAGAGGAAAGCAAGAACACTTAAGCATCCAACAGCAAAAGAAAGCTATTGAATCAGTTATAATTTACCCAGAATTCACTATGAGGAAAAAAACTTCAAGATAGGATACAAAAATTTTTACAGTGTGTGTAAACTGGTAAAGATTAAGCACAGACAGTTTGAATATATTTCGTTTAAAGAATGTCGACTGCACTTGCTATATAACTTGTGATGACAATTCAAACCGATAGCATGCAGAATAAGTGCCTAATTATGATACTCGTGTATTTAAAAGTAATTTATAAAGTTGTGCAAAATTTAGCTTTTAAATACCATTTTTTGACAAACCTGAAGTTACAAAACTTTATTTTTGGGTGATGGCAGTCTGAACAGAATAAATTTACAAAAATGTAGAAATATATATTATGTTGCTCAATCAATTGCAACTTTCTGCATGCTTTCAATGAGAGTTATCTTCAATCATAACATTAAGGAAAATTAAACTATTCCAATTCTGAATTCTAGTTCAACTATCTGGCCATGTTAAAGTACTAGATACATATTTGGAAAAATTGAAAAAACTAATTATTATTGTAATCTAAAAAGGAATGTTCCGTAGGAATGGTTATTGCTGGTCCATATTTCTAAGTATTAGAGACAAGTAACAAAAGCCTTCATTTCTGTCCAAATAATTTAATACCTAAAATTTTTCACAGAAACATAAATAACTAGTTTAAATGTTTTTCATGCTTCAACACTGCCAAAAAAAGGTATAAAAAGACAGACATAAAATTAACTAATTAATTTGTTCATTAAAAAATAGTCACTTTTCAAAAAAAATTTTAACTTTCAGAAAATAAGGAATTTTAAAAAAAGTGACATGACAGAACTACTACTTATTTCTATTTTTTTTTTTTTTAAGTTAAAAAATACACAGTGAATAAAGGCTACTAGAAGATAATTTTACAGGCCATTTTTTAAAAAACAAGCGAAAGCCTAAACTTCTAAAACTCATCTTTACCAGTTTCAACATTGTCCACAGTAATTCCCTAATAATGCCATTCACTAAAAGGCTTTGAAATCTTCAGCATAACAATTCCCGTTTATTTTCCTAAATGGAATTTTAATTGGGGAAATCAGCCTGCAGAAATGCCTCTATTTATATTAATGCCTATTTCGTCGAAACATTTCATATGCCACAAAAAAAGAGGGGGGATAAGGGGAGGTAGAAGTAAGAGAGATTAGCCTTCATAGCCGTTATCATTTAAGAGCTTATATAATAAGGCACACATTGAAACTTTTTATTACACAAGTTCCAAATAAAAGCCATAAAAGGCCTTTGGCACTTTGACTTAAAAGGAACATGAAAATTCCCAGTCACAGAAATCATAGAAAACAATATGTTGCAAATAATCTATTGGTCTAATTAGTTGTGCCATTTAATAGATATTTGTTTTGAAATTAGTTTCAACAATGAATGAAACCTTTAAGACACAGAAAAAACAAAACATTATCCTATTTTTAATTTTTTATAAAAGATTCTAATAAGAAAAAGATTTCTTTAATTTCTAATTCTTGACTTGTTTCCCATTATTCTTGGGAATGCAACTTCATTTTATAAATTTGAACATACAAGTCAAGACCTTTTCGATTTGAAAAGGAACACAAAATAATTACCGACACATTTGTGTGAGTAACCTTACTCTCTCAAAGAACTTTTAAAACATGGTAAAATAACAGCTCTCCACTCTATAGTAATTGAAAATCATTTCCAAAATACCCACAAAACTTTGTGAAATTGCCAACTTTGTGAAAATTTTAAATTCATGCCATTAGATTTTTAAAGTGGATGAGTTTATGAATGACATTTTTGAATGAGTTAAACCATAACCAATGTAAGTAAAACAAAAAATAACAATGGAGGAAAAAAAGAAAGATCGTTAGCAAGTAACAAAACACCTACACTGCTGGTCACCTCAATTATTACTATTCACATAGCCATTAACAACATTTGTTTTTTCAGTGTTCGCATTGGCAGAGTTTGCCGTGGGCTCGGTCTCCGCAGGCTCGGCGTTGAATCGATGCCCTCCCCTGTTGTAGCCTCTAGGGTTGTTATATCTATAATTCATATGTCCTCTGCCTTGATTCCTATTTAATTTGTTGTCTCTATTGTTATTTATATTTCTGTCACCAGGATACGAGGATCCCTCGTTGGTGCGGCCGTCCCGTTCAGCATAGGAGTGGTTGTCGTAGTTGTTGTAGTTGGGCCTACTGTACTGGTAGTTTCCCCTATAGTTGGGTCGGTTGTAGCCACCGCCACCTCTGTTGCCACGGTAATACCCAGATCCACGGTTATTATTAAAGCGGCCACGACTCGAGCGTTCGTACTGTTTGTTGGAATACACACGGGTTCTGTTTTCGGTAGGATGGGGTTTAATGAAAGCTGGCACTTCTTCCTGAAAAGATAAAGTAATCAATAGCAAATTTATTTGTACTACTTTGGACAACATTAAGAGCAAAACTTTCTCAAGTACGGTGTCTACAGAGTCAAACGAAGAAAATTACCAATTTTGGCCTATTTATTAAGTTATTTTGAAACTGTCAGTGTGATTCAGAAACAATAAGCTATTTCCCCAATGATTTTCTACAAAATGTCTAGACTTTCTTAGTAAATACAGGGATGAGATTAGCCAAAAAGCAAAAAGACTGAAATCATACGCAAGCAAAAAATTTGTACCATTATTTATACACGAAGGATGTTTTAAGAAGTAAAACATCGAAACATGATGAAAATATTGCACTATAATAATTAATAACCTAATTATTTAGAATTAAGTACGTATAAATAAGAAAAAGAATATTTAACTATTATTAAATTAAAAAACATCAGAACATGCAACATGAAAATATTGCACTATAATAATTAATAACTTAACTATTTAGAATTAAGTACGTATAAGAAAAAGAATATTTAACTATTACTAACTATTACCAGAATTTTCTTTCAAAAATGGAAGATAGAAAGGTTCCTTTTCTTTGTGCAAAAGCGGAATTTTCGGAAGAAAAAGCCAATTCGCGCCGCGGCCGCCCCCCCCCCCCCCGAAATTTCTCCAAAGTAACAAAAAAGCGGAAATCCACCAAAAAGTGGAAGAATCTCATCCCTGTAAATACATACACCACATAGTCCTAATCGTTTAAGAACATGTGAAATCCAAATTATATCAAGCTTTTATAAAATTATCATCAATACTTAATTTATCAAATCATCCATTAAAAACTGAAGCATAAAGTACATTTCACATTTAAAGATAATGATCGTTGTAAAAGTACAAGCATTTTGATGATGAGTTTTTCCAGCTAAACTGAGCAGAACTAAAAACTGGTGTCCCTTGTCAATCTGATATTTCAAGAACAATAATTTCTTTAATTAACTTTTCTCTGACACAAAATTCAGACAGAGAATTACACAGCTACTCCAGAAGGCCATTTACTTGAGTTGTAATCATGATCATTTAAGAATTCATCACAACTGGCAAAATAGAAAAATTAGATGTTATTATATTAACCAATACATTTTATTTCATTAGCATCAACCCATTATGCTTCCTCAGCACCTTAAACACATATGGCACCATGATTCATGATAAGCTGATGGAATAATAATTATGAACATCTTTACAATTAAATGACTTTCAATAGAATCGCCAGAAAGAAATGGATTTTCTATACTTATAAAAGGCAATGTTTGTGTGTGTGTGTGTAGTACGTGTGATGTCCAGACGAATCTATCGCACTTACAGCCTTGAAATTTGGCACACAGGTAGTCGTAATGGTGACTGAATGCACCTTGAAACCGGAATTTTAAAATTTAATCTAGAAAATTTTTTTATTTAATGTTTTGTATTGTTTTGGATGATTTTTCACACTAATTTCTCAATAGCATGGTTCCGGGTAATTTTACGAAAAAAAAATAGATACACCATCGGAAAAAGCAAACGATTTGAGTTCTAATGAAGTTTGTTTTGAATTTCCAACATAATTTACTGAATTTTGAGAAATTTTTAAACAATCATCACTTTTCCTTTACATTTTTAACATTCAATTTTTATTTTCTCACATCCGACGTACTAATAACGCTATCATTTTCAATTTTCTTGAGGTAACAACTTGAATATTTATCCCTGTTTTAAAACAAGAACAGTCAAAATATCTTTTTTTTTCCCCCCGATTTTCTACAATTTTTTTTATTGATCAGTTCAAACATTTTCTCTCGCAGACCGAATCGGAGCTTTCGATCCAAGGTTACTCTCAACTCCCAGCATGCATTTCTACAATCCGATCAAACGTCAACTGCCTCGTGGCAGATAACGTCATTACTTTCGCGTTCTATGCGGAGATGATTTAGTTTCTCTTTGACCGATTATTTTTAAACGTGTGTTAATATATTTCTTTGCCTCGCATACTTTGCTTGTGATGTAATGAATTTCACTTTGTAATTTTTTAATATTGTTTTGGATTAACATACTCGGTACTGTTTTTAAATGTCATTATCGAGAGGAAAAAGGAGCAGGCAAACTCAATAATACATATTTTTCTGTTTTGATTTCGTTTCCAAAACTTTAATTTTTGTAATTGTCTATGGGTGTTTATATTTTTTTAAAGCCACAATGTCATGGGTAAATGTCATTGTTGGGAGGAAAAAGCGGGCAAAATCAATAATTTATATTTTCTGTTCTGATTTCATTTTCATAACTGTCATTTATGTAATTGTACGTGGACTTTATTTTTCATTTTGTTGAAGTCATGACACTATGGCAGTGCTGTGCAGGTATTGCTAGTATACTTATAATTGGATTCATTGTTTGCTTTTTTCAATAATATTATGCATTAATCCTTTAGTACATATCCATTTTTCAATACAAGGGGTCATTTTGATTCCAAGTTGTAAGACAATTACTCCCTATTTTATTGCCTCTTCAAAAAAAAAGTTGCTGTTAACATTTGAATATTTCTTTGCACATATAAGATGCATTTCAGATACAAAGGCAATGTTTAAATAAAATAAAGAAAATTTAACTTGACTCAGTTTTTTCTATAAGGTTCTCTACATTTATTCTTTTCTTAACCATTCTAGTTATATAAAAACTTACCAAGTATTATATGTAGGATAAATTTTTTCTGCATATAAATATTTAAATTATTTTTAAAAATCAATATTTTGCTTAGAGTTTACATTTTCTGTCATAGCTATAATGCTAAATAAATCTGAAACACTACCAGATGAATGGGGTGAACCTAACAACAACCACATTTTAGGTAGATTCCTTATAGGAAGTCCACATATTGCAATGGTTCTCGTATCACAACTTCCTGAAAATTTCTTCAGATCTTCACCGTTCATGACCCCTAGAACCCAAAACCACCCTTCGTTAAAAAGTTATATATATAGAGAGAGAGAGAGAGAGAGAGAGAGAGAAAATGCTTTTTCCCATGTTATCTTGTGAACACGATAACTGAAGTAGTTTTTATTCAGTTTTAACCAGTGTGGTATATGTCACAAGGATAGTGAAAATTTCAGTCGAGTTCGTTGGTGGGGGGTTAAATTTTCATTTCCCCATAAATAATTTACAATTGAAAATAGAAAGAAAATTTAAATTAGGTGAATTATTACCTTATCATAACGACCAAGCTTTGCATTTAAGCTATTTCGATAGCTGCAATTGCTTAGAAGTTATGAGCTGAAAAGTGATTTTCCCTCCCTCCCCCTTAACTTAAAGTGCATTTCAACCTATGCATGTTACCCCTTGTTGTAAAGCTCTAGTCATTTACAGTGTCTTCCACCCTCTTTTATTCTTGCAGCTATAATTCTTATGAAAATAGAGGGTGAAATGTTCTTTTCCTTATATTTCCAAGCTATTCATTTTCCCATAATTCCTTTACAATTGAAAATAGAAAGAAAATTCAAGTTAGGTGAATTATTGCCTTATTTTAAAGAACAATTTTTGCGTTTAAACTTTTTCGATAGCTGCAATTGCTCAGAAATTATGAGCTGAAAAGTGATTTTCCTTCTGTATCTTTCAACCTATGCATGTTACCCCTTTGTTGGAAAGCTCTCGTCATTTGCAGTCTCTTCAAACCTGCTTTCATTCTAGCAGCTATAATCCTTATGAAAATAAAGGGTGAAATATTCTTTTTCTTATATTTCCGGATTAAAGGAATCTACCTTTGCCTTCCGGCTGGCCGCGATGGGGATTTTTTCTTTTCCCCTTTATGTTCTGCTCTCACCCCCTCCTTCTAAGTCATCCATAAAAGCACAGGAAGCAAGTTATGAGAAATTCCAAGAACTTTTTAAAAGAAGAGAAATGGTGGGGTCAAAAAGCCCTGCACTTGCTGGTTTCTAGGCAGGGGCATAGCTAGCACTTTGAAAGCGGGAAATGTAAAAATACATTTTTCTCGCTTTACCCAACATCAAAATTTTAAATCAAGAATTTGACTTGCGTACAAGTTTAGATAAGTTGGACATGTTAATAGATATCTGCAGAATACACTCACTTTTTCTTTTATGATACATACATTATCTAGAGTAAGCACAGTTACAATTTGTATTTTTATCCCAGCCTGCATCTAATTCGAAACCTGCACACAATGAGATAGGGAAAGCGACACCAAGGTTCTAATAGGATTTTTTCACCCCCCCCCCCCCTACAAAAAAAAATCAATAGTGGTTTAGTTTGTTTGAATGGCTCCTGGAACATGACATTTTTTGCCCCTCCCCCCCAGTCATATTTGACTTTAAACCAGCGGGAGTGTTCTCCCCTAAACTTTCTCGTATACCTCCCCAAAAAAGTTGCTGTTTCCCCTTCCCCCGCATGGCTAAAAAAATTTGAACCTATTGTTACCCAGAATCCAATGACTCTCAGAAGGTTTTTCATTATAGTGATTGAAAAATATATAGCCAAAGAATGAAATTCAAAGAGATGCGTAACGATAATCTTCTCTTACCTGCTCAAGGACAAACTAATGTAATTCGCTACTCCGTAATGAAATTCCATTCCTCCAGTACGCATGCGCATGGAGATAACGATTCTCTTCAAAAGTAAATTATACAGACCGACAGACAGTCAACCCTTTGACCGATTTGGCCCAAAATTTTATACTGACCTACATTCATGACGATAAAACTGTGTGCAAAATTTTATAAATCTAGCTATTCAAGTTTTTGAGTTATAGTGTTCACATGACTTCAGACATACAGACTTCCCGTGGACGGATTTGCTCCAAAATTTGATAGAAACCTACAAATTATGTTTAAAGACCACATACCAAATTTTATCCCCGTAGCTCTAATAGTTTTCGAGTTCACAGACAGACAGACATAATTCTAAAATTGTGTTTTTCGGACTCAGGGAGGTCTAAAACGTGGAGATTCGTCAAAATCGAGTTAGAATTTTTTGACGATTACAATACTTTCTCTTTGTATACGAGAAAGTAAAAATGACAAACCCACTAATGTTATGTCACCAGGAGAATGTTTTTTTCACCTGTTGCCATCAACGGCTTAGCAAGTGTAAATGATGCCTGGAGAATTGCACCCCCCTCCCCCCAACCTATTTTGCTTTAACAGAGTCATAAACACAGTGATATTTCGACTCCATGGCACCTGGAAAACTAAGGCCGGTGCCTGGGACATCTATACACCTCCTTGCCTGCTGGTTACTCTGCCACTGTTTCTACCTAGCTCTCTTATCAGTGGTGCAGTCGCAAACTAAGCAGTGCCAGAATGGCGTTCCAGCTCTACTACACCTGTCTCTTATTTTCAAATGTAATAAAAATTTAAGAAAGGACCATTTTTGAAAGAAAAAGTAAACCTAGACTTTTTTTTTTTTTTTTTTTTTTTTTTTTAACTTTCCAATCGAATGGTGGATTTGAAAGTTTTAAAGTGGATTTTAATTCCACTCTCTCAATATTTGGATTTTTCTCTTCCAAATATTGCCTTATTCTTTTAAAACTAATTCACTAAATTATACTTTCAAAACAAGGAACTTTTTTAAAGAACATGAATGAAAAAAATAAGGCCTAGCTCAGATCCTCTTATACCCCATCTGTAGAAAGATAAACACATCAAAAAATAATCCTATACAGCGAGAACTCAAAATTCATGATATACTGACTGCCTAATATTAGTGCAAAGATTTATATATAAAAAAAGTCACATACAGAAGAATCTTAGTGATGGGAAGGCAGGAGTAACTCGAGTTTAATCTAATTGTTTATTTTTAACAGAATAATACAAATTTCACTAATTTAAAATGTATATGTAAAAGACCATTAGGAATAAGAAAAGGTCAAGACTATGACTGAACCACAGTTTTAATTTTAAAATTTAATTGAAATTCCCAAGTTTCAAAACTGTTTCTGTACATCACGAATTACTGATCAGTTCATGTGTTATTATAGAAAATCAAGCATGCAAAGAATAGGAAATGTCATTTATTTCAAATCAACAAATTGGGGGTAGATCTGGAAAAGTTCAGATGCAATACAAACACATGTATAAAATATTCTACTGAATGTTAAATTTCACAAATTATCCTTTCATGAATAAACTTGTTTAAAACTTTGGAAGGGACAAGTGAATTCACATTGTCTGAATAGAACTTTGAAAGTCAAAGATTTTATCGTTTGACAATATTTCTAAAAAAAAGGTGTGTGTTTTTTATCTTGCAAAGGATAAAAGTAAACTTACCTTTTCTGGAACAGGAGTTTCATCTTCTGCAGTATCAGATATATTACCAACATCTAGAAAAGAAAATTTTTTAAGTTAAGAAAATTAGTTCGTTAGTTATTAAAAAATTAACATTTTCTACAAATATGGGAATTTTTTCATTATGAGCATGCTGCTCATTAAATATGGCAGATGACTCAAGTAAAAGTTTATGAATTTTAAAATAAATCCAAAACATCACTTTAAAAATGATTAAATGCGACAGTGACAATATTTCACATTTTGAAATGTTAATTAAAATACGCTGCTTCCAACAAAAGTTAAACTGAACTATAAAGACACATATCACCATTAAAACCATGTTAAAATAACAATATTTACCTACCAACATAAGATTCATGCAGTTTCTACTCAAAAATTTCTCTATATAAATGTGTAAAGCCATACTTTGTAACTTGCCAATTAATTACTCAAAATCTTTTTGGTGGAAATCCAATAAAGTGTCAACGAAAACGAATGATTTAATGTGTTTACTATGATTAATTTAATCACAAAATTTGAGGAATTAACAAAATTTGTTATCTTGAATACATCTTATTACTAAGATTTCATGGTAGGCAGAACTGCAAACTTCAAAACGGTACAATTTCAATAAAAAATTTTGAATGAGCAATCAGATTCTCTGTTGCATTCTAACCACACAATACAACTACTTCAAGTATTCTTATTCAGAGGAATGTAGAGAAAAAGCTAGTGACCATACGAATAACAAATCTCAGTGGTATGCATTTTAGGATGTAGAGAAACGACATAAAAAAGTTTTCAAAACTGAATGATAATGGAAAATAGACAAGTACTCCCCAGTATGAGCAAAATTCAAATAACACCACATAAAAACTCAATCATAATCACAATGCATATTAGAAATGATACAGAAGAGCAGCAGATACCAACAAATATCATACACACCAAAACATTGAATTAATGCATATACAGGGTTCTTACTGATTTTTTAAATTAAAAATCAAGGAGTATTTAAGGAGTTTTCAAGGAGTGTTTTCAAAATGTTCAAGGAGTCAATATTTATGCATGAAAAAGGGTTCCCTTTTTAAAGTACACAAAAATTATATTAGAGTATTTAAAACATTGCTAAAAACTGAAATAAATCTGGTTATATTTATTTCTTTTATAAGTTTTTACTAAGCTGATTTATCCAAGAATGCCATATTAAATCTATTTATATGAAAGTAGAGTGGTGCCGCTTAGACACACAATTTATAAAATTAGACAACTACCCCAAAAGTTCAAATAGTTCATTACATACCATGATTTACCATTTTTCAAATAAAAAACTATTTCCATTAATTTTTTTTAGAATTTAAATTCTTAAATAATTGATGCTTTCTCTTTCACGTATTGCTGATAAGAATTTGATCTTTGAATTATCTCATTCTACATATTGATTGAATTGGATGTCCCATACGCAAAATTGTTAACCCTTTGAGTACTGAATTATTTGAAGATTTTAGCCCAGTGGGAAGGATTTAATTTGGTACGCTATAGATTAATATGTAAAAGTAAGACATTTTATTTGAATATACTTATATTGGTGAATATAAATATTTTTGAAACAGCTATTTAAGTTACAAATATAAATATTTATGTAGAACAAGAACCAACTTAAAAGTCTATAATTTGTACCGTGGTATTTTTCAAATCATGTCGTAATGCAGAGGTACCTGCCATTGTTTGCTATTTGCCAAGGGTTTCTTTTTCCTATTTTATCTTTTTATACACAATCGACACCATTTTAGGTGTTTCTAATTCTTTTGCGAATATTCTCGGAAAATGTGTCCAATTTTTCACTTGCAAACATGGGTTTAGACACCCACGATATAATTTGCGGTGACCACTTGCCAATAATTCTTCTCAAATTCAGAGATGAGCAGTCGACCGGCCCACCATAACTTTCCAGTAGCAGATGACCAGTCTCACTTCCAAATGTACTCAAGGGTTAATGGAAGAATAAAAGGAATATTCAGGGATGATTTTGATTTGGCTATCTGAATTCAGATTTTTTACTTTCCCAAATCGGAGTTTCAGATTTGTAAAATTTATCTTTTATCTTTCTCAAATATTTGAAGATTAATTATATAAAATGATGTTTATACCCCAAATAATATAAAATACCCATAAATATTGATAAATTTATATGCTGTTTAGAATTATTTATTCACATTAAAAAAATGCTTGCAAAGCTTTTGCGAAGCTTTCACTTGAAACCCTAGTGTCAGTTTTTACCTGTGGTGTTAGGATAATTTATTGAATAGCAGGACAGTTTCACCAAATTTCCTACTAGCAGTTCAGCAATTACCATTAAACACTTACTCCTCCAAAAAAAAAAAAAAATTTTTTTATTGTTGAGAAACTGAAAAGTTAAGTAACTCTGTGAAATGATACAATGAAACAAATTAATTTTTAGTAATTTTTTTTAAAATTTACTTTTTGCTTTGCTAATTAAATGGTTAGAAATATGCGTTGGCATGTATGCATTAATATTTATACCTTGGATTATTTAAAATTATGTCAGACTCTTTACCTGGCTGCTTTTCAGATTTTTTGAAACGGGGTCAGAATCGACCTTGAATATTTACTTTCTTATCATTCCAAGTAATAAAGACCTTCCACACTTAAGTGACATTGTTATTAATTTCATTAATTTGGTAATTAAGTAAATTCTGACTCATTGTCTAAGTGGTTCATATGTAAAGGAAGTAAAGTTTTGAAATACATTGCAAGAGAATAAAATCAGAAAAAACACATATTAAAAAGTGATGAATTTCATGTTGAATGAGCTTTTTTAGTTTTTATTCCATGTCAGTACTTGAATTTCTCAGGGATGAGATTTTCCCGTTTTTTGGCGGATTTCCGCTTTTTTTTATTTTCGTGAAATGAAAAATTTCCACTTTTTCTTTTTTTCCCGAAAAAATAAAATCTGCTTACCCCTCCCTTTTTTTCTTACAATGATCTTGGAATCAGTATTCTTTTTAAAAAAAATTAAGAGATATCCATGCCTCCTTTTGCAAGAAATGCCAAGAAAAAAGACCTGTGTGATTGAAATTTTTTTTTTTCAAAATAAACTGTATTTATAGAGAGAAATTGTTGGAAACCAAGAGGAGTAATTGTTAGTGTCATAAATTTAAAAAAAAATTTCATTTACATTCAAAATCTTATTTTTAAAATATATTTTTTTCCATTTTTACTATTATTCTAGCTACAAATTAGTTGACTAAATAACAGTTGTGTATGATTAGTATTTCATTGTTAATTTGGTATTGCTTTTGTCATATGTAATTTTAAGTGTCCTTTATTTTTTTTATTTGCTGATTTTAACTTTGATGTAATTAACACTATCCACTCACAAACATATATATATATTTGTATATAATAATTTATTGACCTTAAATGCTTAATTACTTAAAGCGATATAACGCTGCAGAAAATTTCAGATTTCTATTTTCAGCCTTTTCAGTTTTTATTCCATGTCATATTTGAATTTTCTTATATATTTGATTTCTGCAGTTCCACCCAGAAAAACGCGTGTATAAGCTGCTCCTACCCCTGCCCTCGGCCACAGTGGGGCTTCCAACAACCAGAGCCTAGTCCATCCTCTTCCCTGGCTAACGAGAAAACCAGTCCTCCTGAGAAAAATGGTAAATATTCTGAGCATATACATGTTAAAAATGCAGGTGATAAGAATTAAAAGTATTCTTGTTGGGGAGGAAAAAAAAACAGTGGTTGTAAGAAATCTCACGTTCCATGTTTTCATAACATGGCAGGGGTGAGAGACCAGAGATCTGTTACTCTATATCAGGGAAGCCTGCATTTCCTTGAAAAGCTATTATCTTTCAAGCACTATGGACTCCTTGAGTTTGGCTTTACCCTTGTAAACTCCTTGATTTTCAATTTTAACATTTCTTTTATTAAATGTGTACTAAGTTCCACTGATAGAAAGGATTCTAAATCACCCACAGAATAATTTAGCATATGCTTTCTAATGATTTGATGTTCATCTCCTATCCAAAATTTAATAATTGATTTTAAGTGCCATAGTAATAACCAAAAATTATAGAATGGTGCAAATTGATAAGTTATTTTCTGGATTATTTCTAAAAATGAACTGTATTTCTTGAAATTGTAACATATGGTTTGTTGTAAAGGACATATAGATGGTGGAGTTGAAGGAAAATAGATGATACTATTAATCAATTTTAGCTGAATTTTTTAATAATCAGAAATTTTGCTAATTTTATTTTCTTTCATACTATTTTATAAGCAATGAAAATGCCAAAAAACAGTTCTAATATCTAAATCAATGTCTCGATATTTAAATATTGGATCATCGCACTACATAAGGTGCAAAGTGAGGCATGGAAATTAT
>BGPR01027815.1:0-20437 GCA_013235015.1 Araneus ventricosus
ATGAAATGGTAGGATGAGGCTTAATTTTTAATTAATTAAGTTATTCAGCTACTACTTGATACAAGCGGAGGAGCGTAATGAAGACCCTCTCAAATTTTCGCCATATCTTTATTCACCTACTACTTGAATAGACCGGTGCGTGAACGGGATACAAAAATTAAAATCCCAAGAGGGGGCCCTGGCTCCTCCGGATTCCCCATTGACGCCACCCCTGGGTTCAGGGTTTTAACTTAAATTTCATATAATTCTTCAGTTTTGATGTAAGGACCACAACCCAGTGCGTTTCATAAACTTCGTGTTATTTTTGAATTATCGTATTTACACATACGTGTATAGATAATGTTCAAAAGATTCTTCCTCAGATTTGAAGGTGAGATATATTTTTCACAGTTTTGAGGTCCAACTCTTGACGATTTCAATAAAATTTTCTTGTATTTTTCTTATAAGAGAATGGAAGAATTTTCGATAAGAAGCTGATATGAAATTTACTACTGAATTTCAGTTCCATAAGAAATTTCAAAAAAACTAATGTGTAATATTTACTTTTCTGATAACTTCCACTGTGGAAAAGACTACAAAAAATATTTCTTTTCTACCAACATCATTACGTTTCCAAATCATCTTTTTCTAAAATCAAGATATCTCAATGATTTTACAGAATGCAAGTGGTAATTGAATTAAGAATCAAATGTTCTTATATATATTCTAAATATTATCTCTAACAAATTTAAGTTTTGGGAATAAATGTAAAATCATATTTCAAATTAAACTAGCTATTCCGTGTTAGAATATCCTCGAACAGGAAAATAATTAAATTTATCGTATGCTGTCTCATTAATAAATTTTAGTGCTACCTCAAATACGCTGAAAACATTTTTATCTAGCATAAAAGTCAACATATTTCTCTTTTTTATTATTTTATTGCATAATTTTCAACGAGAAAAATTGTTTCGAATTTTAAAAAATGAAATGAAGAGCAATGGTTGAAACATGATAGATTTTATAACCTTGTTAGTTTAACTACTTAAGAAAATTAAAAACGTGACATTGCAGAGATTCATTCAAACATTTTTACAATCGAATTAATCTAAATAAAAACTCCTGCGAATTGAAATTTATACCATATTGTAATATTTAGAAGAAGGTAAATATCTTTAAACATCACTTAAAAAATATCTAATACCTGTAAAATTTATACACATATTAAATAAAGGAAAAATAAAATGTGAGCTCTTTATTTCTCTGAAGAGATGTAGAAATAAAAAATTCCAGAGAAATTGTGGTGATAATGCCTGTATATTCAGATTTTATCATATTTTAAGCTTTATCAGCTTTTTGAATACTTTTTAATTTATTCCAACTCAAAAATAATACTCAAGATTTTTCAACTATTCAAAGCTTAAACGAAATATTTGAAGGAAAAATTCTAATTTCATTTATATAAAACATGATGGCATATTAACACCCGAAACTACGAATTTTCTCTTTTTAAATATATGATATACTTTCTAGTTTAGAAGGTTCATAATCAAATTTTATTTAAATTAATCTTGTGTATTTCTTCCGATTAAGGAATGCGACAAGTTATATTTGTTAGAAGTTCTATTCCAACATTTTTAATTAGCGTAATTGGATGTTTTAAATATTTTTCTGGATAAAACCGCGGAAAAAAAAATTCTTATATAAATTTTATTCCTGATGGACAATGAAGCAGCATTTCTCTCATCTCGAATTCGAATATTTTTTTCTTTATAAAAACAGTCATCAAAAAAGTTATCATATTCTTTTTTAAGCTTTCTAAGGCTGTGTGTGGGTGGTTTTTTCATTCAGAATACAACATCCGAGCTTAGAAGTATTCCATAACTAATTTCTATGTATTCAATGTTAAAACTGATATTTGACTCAAAAACATGCGTCTATATTGTAAACAATAATAATTCAAAAACGTGTCCTCTCCTTTGTTGAACCTTAAGTTTTCACTTTTTGAACATGCATACCATACATACCGTAAGTGGATGAAGAAACAGATTGTTAGGAAAATTATATACCAAATGGAGAAAGCTCTTCGTGATTTTTGTCGTCGTGCAGATGATGTTCAAGCGGAGATCCAAATTCTAACTTTTCTTTTAATATATTTAACCCTCTCATACCGACCGTCCCCTTAACGGCTACGAGGGCCGGTCTGAGGCGGTTGCTTTCTTTTGAGAGGAGGTGAGGTTCTGAGATTGCTTAGGATATAAGTGCGGTGTGGGGTCCAATTATCCTTTCCAACCACAGCCCATTTCCGTGCGCCTAAGGGAATGTTACAGCAGGGGGTGGGGTGTTCGGGAAAAATACCCTCCTCCCCAGGTTTGGAGAGTCCAATTAATGTCGTTTCCTCCCAAAAAGTCCTGGTTTTAAAGGAGCTAGAAGGAAAAAGTCGCCTCGGGATTAAAGAGTTAATTGCTATGTGTATTTCTACTAATCAAATTACAACATCTGAACTTAGGAATTTTATCTATATATTCATTCCTATATTTAATATCATTTTACAAATAGTAATAAATTAATAAAAACAGCAATAAATCAGTTATTTTTGTTTGGTCCAAAAATTAACTAACTGAATAATCAATTTACTCATCTTGCAAGGCGGATGTGCATTAAATTATATTCCTATTCCAGAAACTCCAAAAAAATCTAGAAACTGTTTGAATTTAACACACTTGAAGGCTTATAAAATTTTGAAACATAATTTTTTGGGGAAATGATATATCAAATCCAATCTCTCCCAATTGCAGATAGTGAAGATGATGTTCACGGTGGTGATCCTGTTCGCCGTGTGCTGGCTGCCCATTCACATCTTCAACCTGCTCATCTACTTCAACCGCGACCTCGTGATGCCAGAGACGGATTCCGAGTTCACCGACTTCACCACCGCTTTCTTCACCTGCCACTGGATCTCCATGGCCAACAGCTTCGCCAACCCCATCATCTACTGCTTCATGAGTGAGAACTTCAGAGTAAGGTTTGCCTTTCCTAATGCAAGTAACCAATGAGCCATTTTCTAAAAGGTTTTTTTCCTTTCTTACATACAAGCCACTATATTGAGTTAACAGATTATTTCGAGGTTAGCTATGATTTCATAGAATTTGAGACGGATGCTTTAATTTAACACTATTTAGAAACAAACGGACGGAATTTGCTTTTTTTTTGGGGGGGGGGAGGTAGGGATTTTTGAATTAGAATATATGAGTAGTTACTTGGTGCATAATCATGCAGAAGATAAATTAACTTGAAACAAAAATGCATAAAATCTAGTAAAAACGTAAAGCATTGACACAATTATACAGTTACGGAACAAATCATAATTAAGAATTAAATGAAAAACTTTAGAAACAGATGTTCTTGGAAGATACCAGCGTTCTTCAAATAAATGAACAAGTTACAATGGGATATGTCTCCTATTCAACAAAGTCAAAAAAAAAGAGATGTCCTGTGGAAAAGAGTGGTAAGAAATGTCCTTAAAATGAATCTGGTCGAAAGCAGGGCAGCCCAGTAGAAAACTTCTTATGGTAAAGTGACTCGAGCAAGGATTATTACAACGAGGCAGTTAAGTCAAGAGAAAGTGGGCATAGCTAAGTCATGAATGAGCAGAGATCAACGAATTAAACATATCATACCGCCGAATGAATGATGCGATGTATAAAGGAATTCTGGGTTGGACTACAGGGTAAGTCATAATTCTCCATACAACCCATGTAGCACAAAACTTTGCCCGATATTGTACAATATTGTTCGATATTATATAATATATGATATTGTATAATATTATACAATATTGCGAACATTGTTCAATATTGCACAATATCTTTGTGCTACTGGGGAAATGGTGAAAGCGGTGACTTCCTTTTTCATTTTGAGGAAGGTGAAGCAATGGAAAAGATGTGCCACTAACAAAGGAAGAACGAATTGTCATTCTTCTGTTGGCTGGGAGTGGGACCACACGTAATGTGGTGCGTAGTTTAAATACAACGCACAGAACGCAGATAACCCATGAATCCATGGCAAAACATATCAAGAAATTCAGAAGCACAGATTCCGTCGCCGATAAAAGCAGATCTGGAAGCCCAAAAATGGTAACAGAAGAAGGCGCATCAACACAAGTGCTAGCAGCGATGGCCAGGAGTCGAACAAAAGGGACACGACGTCCCTCTGCGCAAAGCAGTGTCATCCGCATTTTGCGAGCTGACATGTGGTACCATATAAGCTGCAAATGATACAACATCTGACAGAAAACGATGCTAACTGTAGAATAGCTTTCTGTGCAAGGTGTAAATGATTTAAATCAATTGATATAAATCAGTGATTTTAATCATGATTTAAATCAATTGATTTTTTAAAAAAATCATTGATTTAAATCATTTTATAAACTCTAGAAATACTCTTGAAAATCTAAGTCTAACTAGTGCTACCCTTTTCTTAGTCAGTACAATCTTTCTTCTTTATTTTTGCCCCAAGGGTGCATCCTCACTTGACCATTCTTATCTACTAGAAGATTTTGGCCCGTCTAAGGTGGGCTTTCAGCCTGCCAACCATATCTCAGATCTGATTGTCACAGATTTATTAATAAAACTCTTATAAGTAACCAAAAAATAAAGTAAAGGGAGCCTTTCAGCATAAGAACGCGCGCGGTTAAGGAAAAAAAATATTAAATATATAAATATTCAACTCTGAAATTAAGTACGAAAAAGAAAGAACAATTTTAACAGAAACTGGTAAGCAATCGTATTCGATCGAGTAACAACTCTCGAAATAAAATTATCTCCATGCCCCAAAAGAATGCCTCTTTTGAAAAGGAATCGCAGAAACATTAGTTACAATTCGTAAGTCAACGCTTTACATTGGTGGAAGTTTTTTTCAGTTTTAAGATAGTATTTCGTCAAAAGAACTATTAGTAATAGAGCAACTTATGACTGCAAAGGCCACATCTGCAGAGGTTGGAAGAATGTTTTCAACCTTTGATTTCGTACACAGCAAATTAAGAAATCAATTAGGGGTGGAATGTTCAAATCTTTAAATAAGTAATCTTAATGTAAATAAAAGTCATTGTGGGTATGTGTGTATGTGGGTATGTATGTATGTGGCTATGTTCCACATCTCCTCCTAAACCAATGGACGGTTTTCAACCAAATTTTGTACACTTATTATTTAAGACAAGGGGAAGACACTTATGAACTTTTCTAAGTCCAAAAGTTAATTAAACAGGCAGTTAATTAGAAATTAACCGAAACCGTTTTTCCGCCGTAACTTCGGAGCAAATAGTCCGACAAAAAATATTTTTATACCATCTTAAAGTTCACATTTTTACATTTTCGATGATACCAATTTTATTTCTGTGACATTTCCCTTTCGATTGTTATTAATTTTTAAATGTTCCATAATTTTTAAATACGTGCAGACGATTTTGAAATAACGAATATTTATAGCTACTCCGTTGCTAGGCAACGCTTAGACTTTGAATTAATTCACCTTTATTTCTGAAAATTTTGCTTATTTTTATTAATATCTATATAATATAATAAATGCGAAAGTGTGTCTGTCTCTTTGTTACGCATTTACGGCAAAACCACCAAACCGATTTGAATGAAAATTAGCAGAATTGTAGCTTGAAACACAGGAACGGACATAGGGTAGGTGACATCAAGTTAAATTCATTATTTTTGATTACAGATAACAATTAAATAATTAACAAGCGATTTGCGATGAAGATTACTACTTTATTTTTTAATCAACTGTCACGTGATCCTTAAGGAATGCGTAAACAAAATGAAATGTCACGTGATCCTTCAGAAAAGTGCGAGCATTTGAAATAACTTATTTTTAAAGTCAAGCATCACGTGACCTTGCTGAGAAAAGAAATAAATAATTATTTTGTGGAATAATAACTGAAAAATAGACGCCAGGACAGAAAACCAATGATAGATAAGATATAGTTTCAAGAGTTTTTGGATTAAAATTTAAAACTAAAGTTTATTATAACTAAAGGAAAATATCGTTCAATATTTACTTAAAATAAGAGCCTAATTTAGTGGAAAGCTTGCCAAAATAATTCTTTATTCCTCTTTTTATCAACATCCAAGATTTGTTTGGCTGTTAAATTTGTAACCAAACGATTTAGATAATCACTGGCGGTTAAATTCTAAACCAAACGATTTAGCTAATTACAATAGTTCCATTTCGAATTTTAATACTTTAAGAGATTTTTCAACCGATTTAAAAAGAAAGGATTGCATAAACCCTATGAACACGGAATTCAACGTTTACCTTACTAAAGAAAGAACTGATTCGAACTTGGCGCTTGATACAGTTGCCAAATAGATTTGGCGATTGCTAGAGATTCAAACAGTGTATTAAATTGGGACTTTTTTTAAAATTGTTCACAATACAGAGGAACTGATAAGCAAGGTTTATCCTTCCTTATAAGCTAATAAGAGGAATAGAGATTGTTTGTTGATTGGGTAATTTTGGCACTGACTAATGAAAGTTTATGTCAGATAAATAAAAGAAATGCTTCACAAATGGAGGGATGTATTACAGAATATCTATCTGTAGATACGGTAATGGGCAATAACAAGTAAAATCATATCCTGTAGAGTTCTTCAACCCCATAGAATTGTCAGGGATACCTTCCGACAAGCTGAGGTTAAAATTCGGTGTGCCAGAACTATTCATACGTAACCTCGATGTACCGAGACTGCGCAATGGCACACGGTTTCAAATTACACACTTAGGACCAAAAGTCGCACTAGCTACTGATAGGGCTGGCATAGCGAGAGGTGAGAGTTCTAAATTCTATGCATTCCGTTAATACCGAAGGATTTACTATCCCAGTTCAAAAGGTAACAATTCCCTTTAAAATTAGCATTTGCCAGGCTCAGAGTCAGACACTCAAAGGGGCAGGTGTACATTTGGAAAAATCATATTTTTTCCGTTGGTAACTATGTGTGGCATGTTCCCGTGTGTCCAGCCCACTAAACCTCTACTTCGGTGCAAAAAACGTGAAACAGAAAACGTCGTATACAAAAGTGTGTTATCATATATAAACAATTTACCTAACTGTAACAGCAGACACATGTACAGTACACTCCTGTTAGTCGTCCAATTATGTATTATCAACCATCAGAACTTTCAATTTGCCCTTTCTACATATAACGAAACATTTACATTCGTGAATTTTAAAAAAGTGACAACTCAAATTCTTCGCGCACGAAGTCGCGGGTAACAGGTAGTATTATTATTATTGCGTGAGATTAACATTTCTGTAAAGCTTTATTTCTTATTTTTAAAATCTTTGTTTTAAAATTTGTAAAGTAAGTCATTGTTAATTCAAGTCTGCTATGCTCCCGAAGTTATCCACTTGGGACAAAATACTTTAGAATAGTTATTTTATTTCGTTATTTGCATGCCAAACAAATAAATATTTTATTTACAGATTTATACTATCAACAATTAGGCATTTACCAGCTCTCTCTCTATATAGAGTACTTAAACTTATTTTTAAAAAATATGATTTTAGTTGAAAAAGTCTGATTTAAATTTTAAAAAATCTGATTTTTTTACACTCTGGTTCTGTGAATGGGTATTGATCATGTACGAGAATGTTCCTGGGCAAAATTGGTTAGAGAGATTGTTATTATGTGTCGACATGGAAGAAAGACATGTGGAACATATCCTGTAATTGTAGCATCATATGATATCATTTGTACGAATAGAATGAACATTAGTCACAGCTTTCACCATTTTTATGAAGACTTATTACTCACCCTGTAATGAAGGTTACAGTCCACAGTCCTCAGGATTCCTTCGCAAGATCCATTAACTAATAGAGGTCTTGAAATCTGCATATGGAAGAGGGTAGGAATGTTAGCAAAAGCTGATGACTAAACGCCCAATAGTAGATGAACTAAATGTCAATCTTTGAAGGGATATGGCCTCTACGATTTGAAGAATTTAGACTTAAACCAGAGGCGGCCCGAGCAAACCGGGCAACTGCCCGTGGCGCCAAAGCTAAAATGTAAAGGGAAGAAAAAAAAATGGTTTAATTGACATGAGAGCTCTGGTGAAAACGGCAAAAAATTTTCCTTTCATTTTGCAGCCCCCTCTCCAGTTTTTCGTACCGGCGCTCGGCTCAAACCTCTAGACCCTGGAGGGGTCTCAAAATCTGTTCCACGAACATCAGGACATAAAATTTGTTGGGTCATTCACAGGCCGGACTGAGCAGACTGCACCCACGGGCAACCCGATCCTAGGGGATCTGATTGACCATAGGTGCGGTCCCGTCTACTGTTCCCCCTCCTCGAGCATAGAGTATACTCTAAGGGTCCAGGAGGCTCGTTCCCCCTAACCGACTATTGTATTTCAGTTTTATGGCCGAAAAAATATTAAGGAAGTGATTATTTGCAGGTACACTGTACCTACGGATAAAACGTTATTTGCAGGTACACTGTACCTACAGATAAAACGTTATTTGCAGGTATTCTCTACTTACGGATTACTTGCAGGTTTTGTCAAATTCAATACGCTTCTGTAGAAGTTTTAAAATGTTCCTTTTGTACTTGAAACCTTATTTCTTTGTTCATGAGATTATTAAAAGAAATATTAATGCTACTTTGTGAGAATTTTCAGTTTCTCATCGGAGACATGCGACGTTTTTGTTTCACATTTAATTTGGTCTTGAGAGCTGATTTCTAATTAATTTGATTGAATTTGGTAGAGAAAATATATTTACTTATTTTTCAGTCCTAAAATTAAACCACATGGCAAATTATCAATAGAAAACAAATTTCAGATCCTAATGAGCTCCAAAGACCCGAAAGATGTCTTACGAAATTTTAAACTTCCCTTTAAAGTTGAAGGAAACCCCAAAGTCAACAGTCTGAATCTGCTATAATCCATTTACAAAATGCAAATTTACAGTGAAGAAAATGCAGAATTAACCGTCGTTAAAAATTTTAACAAAGGGTGAAAAGTGAAAGAAGAAAACTAAACGACCCCGTACCTCTTCATATCACGGCTGAGTGGCATGGTCGTAATGTACTTGCTTACAAACCGAAAGGTCATAGGATCGAATCTGGCTAGGTTTTTTCCCACATTAGTAATGTTTGTGACCTTCCCGACATTATTCCTAAAAAAAAAGGTCGTTCCTTATTAAAAAATAATCGAAAGCCATTAAAGAATTATGTGTATATTATAAAATTGACGCTACCATTAATCGTTGCTACTGGTGTGATAAGTTTTTCGAAACTGAGACTGATATAAAACATATCTGCGATCTAGCAAGTCGCAGGGGCGACTAGTTGGTTTGGCAACCATATCAATTGAACGGGACCTTCTGCAAAACATTGGTATTGAGAATAATATGAAAGATTTTGCAGATAAAAAGGCAAGAAAAGGGATTATGTGAAGAGAATTCATAATATTGTGTAAAAAAAATCATATATTTTTAAAATAAATTTTTTCAATACATTATTTTAGTTTCTGTAAAACTTCTTTATATTCTTAAAAATATCTGAAATCAAAAAATTCTGCCCATAACATTATTAATTCAGATTTGCAGGTAAAACATACATATCTCTAAGTAAACTTTTGTTGGAAATTTAAAATGCCGACAATATAGAATTTAAAAATTATGTTGGTTGGGGGGGGATGCCAAATTGTTGTCTTGCCCGGTTGGTAAAATTACCTCGGACCACATCTGACTTCAACATAGCAGTATATAGGATATTTCGTTTGATTTTTCACTTAATTGAAATGTAATGCTATATACAGTGTTATTATTTCAAGAATAAAAACTGAAGTTAATACAATATTTACCTCATTTAAGTTCTCTTCTTTAACGTTTTCTAGTAGGTTACTAGGCTTCTTGTTCGTTCCTTCAAGATTTCTAGAGCATTTTTATCTATATAAGTGGTTTTCCACAATTTACACTCTTCTCCTTTTTATGCCATCATTCCTATGGTCACTTGAAAAGTGTTAAAGAGAGGTAGTACTCTATGATGATGTTTTACAGTTTAGACTGACTTTGAGGATATTTTCCTTGTTGTCTTCCTAACAACAAAATAGAATGTATATTTTCCTTTGATAGTTTATATACTGCCTGTGATGATAGTTTCATCCTTGTGTTATTGATAAGCTGTACAAAAATCAATCATCTTCGTTGAATTTTTGAAGGATCATTGATTGGTTGAAGGGGTATTGGTAGCAGGGAAATAGTTCTTATTATAAAAATGATCATCAACTTTGTCACGTATTACGAGTCGATAATTCTAACCTAGAACTTGAAACAATAAGCGATATTTATAAAGAAATTACAAATCATTCAAATTTTGCATATTTCTGTTCTATCTTCAATTCAATAGTTTCAAGAGGAACTTTTAAATTATCCAAATAATTTAAATGCCGTATTTCGTCGCTTAAGAAGCAACTCCACATATCCCTTTTTTGAAATTTCAAAGCGGAAGAAAATACTCAATTTTTCGCAACAACTAACAAATATTTTTGATTCTTTTCACACCTCGTAGGAACACGAAGTCTATACCAAATATTAAAAAAATTAGAAATATTCGTCATTGATTGCGAAAAATTGAGTATTTTCTGCCTTTTTGAAATTCAAAAAAATTGAATGTTTTCTTCCTATTTGAAATTTAAAAAATTGAGTACTTTTGTCCCTTTTGAAATTTAAAAAAATTGAGTATTTTCTTCCTTTCTGAAATTTAAAAAAATTGAATATTTTCTTCCTTTTTGAAATTTAAAAAATTGAGTACTTTCGTCCCTTTTGAAATTTAAAAAATTGTGTATTTTATTCCTTTTTGAAATTTAAAAAAAATTAAGTGTTTTCTTCCTTTTTGAAATTTAAAAAATTGATTATTTTATTCCTTTTTGAAATTTCAAAAAATTGAGTATTTTCTTCCTTTTTAAAATTTAAAAAGTTGAGTATTTTCTTGTTCAGTGACGATTTTTGACTACAATTTTGAAACACCCAAAGAGTGTCTTTTATATACCGATCATCTATTATATGCGATCATATATCTAACTACAAAATTATGAGTTTTTTTCATATTGACAGTTTTAAAAGAATTGCATTTCTTTTAATATTTCGAAATCAAAATATATGTTATTTTTAAAAACCATCGTAACCTTCGAGTAGGTTAGTTTATTTCAAGCCAATTGCTGTTATGTTTACGTTTTGCATCATTTATTGTTTGTTCTATCTCTGAACTGTAGGTAATGTGAACAATTTTCATTTCATTTTATTTATTCAACCATGTAATAATTCATATTTAAATGGAATTTAAGGCTGTCCACCAAACATTTGAAAAAAACAATTTTCATAGTCTGCTCATTTAATGCTTATAAGAACTGTAGAAAAAACTTAAAATATCTAATACCTATTTCTCGAATGTTATGCAATCCCACAGGAAACAATTTTCTCCTATAACTTTAATTGAGCTTGTGCTTAGATAGTAAGATGAAAAATGTTCTCTTCTATTACAAAGAATTCGATTTTCTTATAATTTCATACAGTCTAACTCTTATTCTTTGAAAAATATTGTTATCTCCAAAACGTTGTTTTGCTTTGAAAATTAGAGACATTTTATTAAATAAATTTTTCCAATAAAATTTTAGAGTCTGGTCCAGCAATTCATTCAAAATTGCGTTTTTTGAGCTTTCAAGAGAAAGGTAAACGACCTCTAAAAATGAGGGGGAATTATTATTTCTTTGTTGAAATGCTTCCTATTTCAAAAATGAATCAAACTATTCTGTTTGCAAGATGAATGCAAATAGAAAACAAACTCAATGTTGCATTGCATAAATTTTTCATCACGTATCTTGCTATAATGAAATCAAACTCAGCTTTCCCTAGAGAATATAATCATATTCTCTAACACAGATCGATCTAGAATTGGTATCCATCCACCTTTCATGGCATTTTATTGCATAATGTTCCTTTCTTCAATTGCAGCATTTAAAACAAAGGTATGGTTTATTTTCCAAATAAAACTTCTGGAATCCATCCTAGAAACTTACTGACCAGTCCAAAGTTACAAAGTCATTTTCCTTTTTTCTAACTTTCTTAAAGTGAATTTAATGTTCAAATTCTTAAAAGAGGTGCAATAAATAAATTCTTAAAAGAGGTGCATTTTTTTGAGTCAATATATATTATTTCAATCAAATAACAATAATTCACCAGTGCACGATTTTGTCTTTTATAATGAGTTATTATTTAAATAATTAAATACATCCCTATAAAAACCAGATATTTTACGATATCTCCACGATGTCGCCACGATATTCTGAATGCAGCACAATATTGTGAAGATAACGTATGAATAATTGTACGGCATCGTGAAAATGTAAACGTGGGAGAAAGAATTGAAGATCAAACCCACTGTTTGAAAAATATTACCTAGACATAGTAAATAATTTTTAATCTTTTAAAATAATCTTCTGGTAACTGCTTAATTTTTAATGGGAAAAGATTGGTCATGGCTTTCTAATAAGACTTTTGCCATTTTGATACTTACAATTTCTCTCTGTCATAAATGCTTCCTTTTCGTTCAAAGTTATCGGCAAATAACCTTTACCTTTCAACATTTTAGTTACTTGTAAAAGGGTTCTTCAGGGTTCAGGGTTAAATTAGGCTCTATTAAGCCTAATTTCATCTTGCGAGGATCGCAATCCTTTTTGATGGCAATGCATCTGTGTTCTATCAGGCTATAAATCTATATTGAGCTTAATATTATTTTGTGGAATCCAAAGAAATATAGTAATTTTAGAGCCCTTCGAGAGTAAGAATTTAATGCCCCTAAGTGTAATCTTTACAGTCAAGGCCGTCTTATCCAACGGCTAATTGGGCTGTAGCCCAGGGGCTCTTGATCCAAGGGCGCCTGAAAATTGACTGCAGGAATGTTCTCGAACGATTGATTAACATGCCTATAGTCCAGTGATCAATGGAGGATTTTGGCAATATGAGGTGACAGGCACAAAATTATTTTGAAGTTCCTTCCCCTACCCAATGTCGTAAAATCGGCGTTGGCTCATTACTGCGATGTACTTGATTTGAGGCCTCTCATGGTCTCAATGCTCGTGGCAAGCGCCTCAATCGCCTGTAAAAAAAGCTGCTACTGCCAGTGGTAATCTTTAATTCAATTCGGACGAAAATTCAAACATGGTCTTTCTTCGCAAACGTAGTTCGTAAATGCGTCGCTTTACATTACAATTAAGCCGAATTCCAACTATAAATGTCATAGTCTTATGGCCAAGCAGACCATTCTTCAGGTAAGCCAATAATTACATTTAACCATCAGAAAAATTAGTATTTTCTTAGTCATCTATAACTTCGTTGTTTGCAAAGGAACCCTTAGGAAGAAGTTGGATGTGATAAATCATATCCCGTTGTTGATATTGAGCAGTAGTAAATGCAGAACATAGGAAAGAAAAGGTTTATTATCTTTTCGCTTTTATTGTCTCTATAGATGAAACAGATGCAGCTTGTTAACGACCGTCAGAAAAGATCTAAGTTCGTTATCCGAAGTTTGAAACTCGATTATCAGTGCTGTTTATGACCGCCTCGGATAATCGGAAACTCGGTTAATAGAGACTAAACTTTAAATCATGTCTTCTTTTCTTTCTGCAAAATATTCCTAAACTTTTCGTTGAAATTTAAAAAATGGACCGAAAATATTGCCAGATATTTAACATTGTAACAATTTTTTTTTAGCTATCAAACTTCTTACATGCATTTTTGAAACATTTATTACTTTTGATAAGAGGATTCGCAAACATGACTGATTTTCGCTGTCTACTTTTCATTTTCCAGTGATTCTTTAAGAGTGTTCTCAGAAGAAAATTTGCGCGCGAAACTTATACAAGGCGAATCTTTCTGACATGTTTAGAGTCCCAATGTTTCTTAAAAATGGATTGAATTTTCTCACATCCCTATTGAAGTTCTGAAGAATGGAACTGTGTTTTTATTTTTTCACAAAATAACTTCTTGAGTTATAAAAGATCACCTCCCGAAAACCATCTGTTGCATGCCTTCGTATAGTAGTGTTCCTTAAACATCGATAATATTGAAGCCAAGTCGATAGTATCGGGTTTTTTGGAACTATCGACTGAAACAATCAATAGTATCGACTTTCTCAAAACTATCTATAATATCGATAGTTTTCCTGCAGCCAATACTACCGATAGGCGCATTTTCAGTCGATAGTTTAAAACTATCGACTGGAACTATCGATAGTTTCAAAACTATCGACTGAAACAATCGACTGGAACTATAGATAGTTTCAAAACTATCAACTGAGACAATCGACTGGAACTATCGATGGTTTCTAAGCTATCGACTAAAAATGCGCCTATCGATAGTATTTAGTAGTAAGAAAACTATCGATAATATCGATTATTTTGAAGCCATCGATAGTATCGATTATTTTGAAACCATCGATAGTATCGATAGTTCAATCGATATTTTAGGAAAACTATCGACTTCACTATCGATAGTTGAACTATCGATACTATCGATAGTTCAGTCGATATTTTGGGAAAACTATCGACTTCACTATCGATATTTGAACTATCTATGTTTAAGGAAACTAGCGTATAGTGAAAATGAGCTCCAATGCCAACTTAGACACCCTTTTTTGAAACATAAAAATGAAAAAAAAAATGGAAAAATCGGGAAAAATGGAAATTCGGTTAAAGCCCAGTTCCCATAGTCCGTGTTCTGGCTTCCCGTACTTGAAGTACGCCTTATCTCCCGTCGTGGACGCAAATAATCGTTGTTCCTTGTGGGTTTGTGGGGTGGCTCGAAAGTTCTTGAGAAATATCGGTAAAGGCTCGGACATAAAAGAAAGTGAGGCGAGGGACGGGGACCTCAGGGGCTGTTGTAGGTTGTGTATGAGTCGTGAGAAGAGTGCAACTAGTCGAATTTCGACCAATGTCGGACGTGGTTTAACTAAACACTCTTCGATTAAATTTCAGCTAAGATGTTATAACATGCTTTTCCCTTGGTAGTTGCTAGAAATTTTTCTTACTTTCTTGGTTTAATTTTAGATATTACTAATATAATAGCCCAGATCTGTCTCTCACTGATCCGAAAACTCTCTGACGTCACCACCAATAAAATTCG
The DNA here is from genome assembly GCA_013235015.1 of Araneus ventricosus. Taxonomy (NCBI): domain Eukaryota; kingdom Metazoa; phylum Arthropoda; class Arachnida; order Araneae; family Araneidae; genus Araneus; species Araneus ventricosus. The sequence goes on from BGPR01027815.1 coordinate 15,170, forward strand.
CGCCATAGCACTGCGAGACGCTAAGCAGCATTACTTCATTGCTAGAGCGCCTAAATTTCAGTATAAATTTAGACTAAAATTCAGTTGTAAATTTAAATATGTACTTGCCGTTCTAATTTCAAATTTAATAGCTCTAAAATAGTGAAATAAAATTTTCTATCGATTGATAGAAAATTTATCTCGCTATGATCAATAGTTCCCGAGAAATTTTAAATTATATTAATCATATATTTCAAAGTAATTTCCGTTTTCTAATAGAAAGTAGGAAATCACGTCAGTGGTATATCATGCATGTGATATAGTTTGGACGCCACAATGCATCTGATTATTTATTGAAATCGTGATGATATAATTTGATAACATTTTTTGGCAGCGTTTGACAAGCAGAGAAGTGCTTTGTTTTGATTAGACATCTAAAGTACGAGGAAAACTGCTAAACAACGAAAAATACATCACACGGAATGTTGTTTACCAAGAGGTTTTTTTGAATAAAGAAACATGTAAATAAAAAAAAATTCCTGTCATAAAACATGTTTATTTTATTTATTTTCAATCAATGTTAAACATTTCTCTCGCATATATATCTATTTAAACACGTCAAATTTGACGGGAAATCTCTCGAATGAAGAGGCAATTTGCACCCGTCATACCATGAAGGGTGATTTTCTAGTGTTAATATATATTGATGATTGTAAATTCAGATGCAATTTTGGTTAAATATCTCTGAAAAAAATATTATCAAACTTCAAACTACCTAACGTTTTATCCACGAACCACGTTTTATCATTGATATATTATTAAACGCGTTGCTTGGCTACATTTATTATTGTTATATTGTTAATATAATAATAATTATTATTATATATTTGAATATTATTTAAATGTGGTATAGTAACTATTCTACTCCTAATTTACTATTTAAACTCATGCTCATACTTTTTTGTTTTCTTCATATTTATTTTAATTGAAATTTATGTTAGTAGAAATATTTTATTTTCATTATGTTCCTTTTACAGTTTTGGTTACAATTTACAATTTTGGGATTTATAATTTTCTAAGTGTTTTCCTAAATATTTTTCTTAAAAAGTTATAAATTTAACGTTTTATTTCTTCTTCATCAAATTTTGTTATTTATTCAAACTTCACTATTGATTTGACTTTCATGCTACTTTTGTTGCGTTAAATTTTTAGAAATGAAATTGTTAAAACCTCTAAGTTCGTATTATGTTCTTTTAACATTATCTGTCTTCCAAATTATGTTATTCAAATTCTAAGTTTGTAATTTTTTTTTCCTTTGGCTTTCAATAAAATTTCAAGCGTACTCATTCAACCGACAGAAGGCCGTTCGGGTTCCGAGTTCGGGGGTATGCGCGGTGATAAAGATAAAGTGTCGGACGTTGAACGACGAAACACGACCATTTGAACAGGACTTAACCCTCTGACTGCTTATCCCGCGATTTCCGCGGGTTGGAAGTAAGCCTATTTTCTGCTTCATCCTGCCATTCTCCAAGGCCAGTGTACCTCTATAGCGCTGGATCTTATTATACTAATAAAGCTTTGCGTATAATTAAGAACTCGCTTACTTCAGCGGTATTTGAACTCGGTTACAGATGTTGCATATAATCAGTGATTAAAAAAAACCACAGTTAGAGAGTTAACAGAGACCTGGGTTGATAGAGGCCGGATAATCGAGATTCTACTATATTAACATTCCCTTTCTTCCTCAGACGGATCTAAAACAGCTTCTGTTCTGCTGCTGCGCCATCCGTCCCCGCACCATGGGAAGACGCATGAAGAACAACAGCGACCACAGCTCCTTCCGCACGACCACCCTGGTCCTCTCCTCGTGCTCCGTCAAGCAGACGACGGGCATCCCCCTCCGGAGCCTGCACGTCGACATGTTCCCCGCCAAGTGACCGGGCCCACCCTTTTCCCTCTCTGTGTTAAATATATGGATCACTCTATTCTTCTGCATGTCATTCAATTTTGATGTATTTGGAATTGCAATAAAATGTTATTTTATTGCACGTCTATGACATATTAGCAAATTTAATGCATTATACTGACCTTGGACCGTTATTATTTTTTTAAATCTATTATTACTAAATACTTACTTGCGCACGTCAGTCTTCAATGTACTCCCCTCTGGAGTCAACACATAATTCCAACGTTCTGGAAACATCCTGATGCGCTTTTCAAAACGATTTTTTGTTGATGGCGTATCTACTTTCGAACAGTCTGAAAGACAACGTCATTGTATGCAAACCACATGTCTTTCAAAAGGTACGTATCCGACCCATTTGCACTTCTCAAACACACGTGTTTGAGAGAGACACTCTTTCCCATACTGTTGCTGGAGTCTGTGGTGAATTTCGGAAGACGGAACTCTTATTCCAACGTAGAATTTGATCACAATGCATTGTTCCACGTTCTGTCAGCGGTACGATTTGTCCGCTCACCACTCTAGCAACTCCTAGACAGGATAGCACAAGTTCTAATCTGATCATAAGGAAGCGGGGAGACTGTGGCTCCACTCTGCTGCACAATGCAGCTTGTTCACAGACAAATCAGTTTCGATGATATTTGAACCATCTTATAATATAGGTTAAAATACACAGCAAGGAAATGTGCAAAGAACACACAAAAATACTTTGTTGACCTTGGTGAATTTTCTAAAACATAATAACATATACTCTACCAGTGTGTTGACTGACCACAGAAGCGAGCACACCTTGCTTTAGACAGTGTTCGTACCTTTCACTCTAATTGTCAAGCATACCGCGAAACAAAATTTTCGCCCATACCCCATCATCAATTATCACACTGAGTTAGACAAAAATAAATTAATGCTGTCGAAACAATATTATATCTCTTAATGGCTCTATTATTTATGCCCAATCAGTTCCTAATATATAAATCGTGTTGCATCCTTTAACAAATAATCTATACAGAGTGTCTGAGAATTTTGAGACACATTTCAAAAATTAATTTTAAAAACTTAATAATATTACAACTAAGGTTTTTTAAATGAGAGAGCAAATAAAAAAGTTTTTTACCAGAAAGGTTACGCGGCGTTACGTCGTTCTAAATTTGCTACAGCGAGAGAATTCCGTATGCAATGGCTACCGATCGGCAGAAGCCTATAGGGGGTTTTCTGGTTTCCTGTTTTAGTTTTTCATTGAATATCTAAAAAAATCATTCAATTTTCACACTACATGTGAATTAACAAACTAACGGGCGTAAAATTCCTTACAAATACATACTTTTATTTTTCTTCTAGCTTTAATATTTTCACAGGAAATGGCGGAGATAGTGGATCTGAAAAATGGGAGATTTTTAATAATTTACGGTTACCTAGACCTCCGTAACGACGCGTTTCCTATTTGGAAAAAAAAAACCTTTTCAAAATACTCTGTCATTTTAAAATAAAACCGTAGTTGTAACATCATTAGGTTTTTTCAAATAACTTTAGAAATGTGTCCCACAGTTCTCGGACACGCTGTATTTCTATCTCAGTGCTCAGTTGTTCCGCACGTCTGACACCTTAAAATTCGTAAACCACAGTAGCAATACAGGTCAACTTATTGCAAACTTTCACGAAGGGGAATAGTATATTTTAAAAATTAAACAACAATAAACCATACGCACCACTTTGAAACAAGCAACAATGATCAAAAGGAGGCCATGTTCTGTTTTAATATCATACTGTTACGAAATTCGTTCGGTGTGTGTACGGTGAAAACAGTCCAATAAGCAGGATAACGGAGAATGGCACTTCATTCTCGAATATTACGGAAAACACGAAGCGCAGGTAACAGGAAAAACAGCACTTGCACAGATTAACAACACAAACAGACAGCAATTCACTACAGCAACAGCACTTTCAATACCGCTCGGCGTCTAACAGCTCAGTAGCTCGCACAGCGGATAAAACTCCAAAAGGTGATTTCAAAGACGTTCGCACTCCAAAGGCGATCCCAGTCGATCAAAACATTCAAAGTCTTTCAACACACTGCTCTGTGATCCGAGCACGGTTTATTTATAGTCTCCCCGAGAGTCCGTGACATCACATGAAATCATCTGGATAAATCCGGATGATTCCGTAATAGAGATATCGAGAAAATAATCGCATTTTCGGGAATCTTTGATTTGTCGCCAAAGTCGCCAAGTTGCCAATATGGCCGTCTAGTTCATCGCCAAGATCAAGGGTCCAGGCCTGGCTGCTGCCAGTCGTTCCATAACCATAAGACTAACATTGCTGGGAAGCGACTTTCCGTGTTCGTAACAATACCATCTCCTTTAACCCCGTGATGCTGCTCAACCTTTCGTCTCACAAATCGGCCAAATCTCTCATAAGAAATGTGCGATAACGCTTTTCTCTCTCTTTATCTAATCCGCAATAAACAATGAGTGCGATTTTAAAAGGGAACTTCTGCAGTCTTGGTCGAAATTAGTATTATATTTCTTTTTTAATTTGATGCAGCTAAGTACATGATTTGATGTAAAAAATGTAAGACGTGACAATCGCCATTCACAGCCATAATATAGTAAATGATGATAGAATGTTATTTTAACGCAGAAAATCCTTTTTAACATCAATTTTACTTTCCTCCACTAGATGTCAGATGTTCCCTCTCAAAATCGAGCGATTCATATATTACTTAAATAAAAAATCTTGCTTCCAATACCGCAGTAAAAATAGGTAACCTGCAGTAAACAAATCTTGCTTCCAATAAACAATGAGTATAAATATTACTTTAATAATACATCTTGCATCCAATGTTTACAATTTAATGTAATGGAGTAAATCAGCTTCCATCACAAAATGTAATGGAGGCGTTGAATTTTAGCATAGCCTTAAAAACCCAAGTGTAAATGTGAAATGGTGAGTTTCAATCTAATAACGTAAACTTTAAAATCAGCGTTTGAGAATCATTATATGCTGATTTTTTTTAAATCAGGAACTTTAAATTAAAACATTAAACATTAAGGTTATGCGAATTATTAAAGAAGGAATACAATGAACAAAATCAATGAATCCGCATTTAATAAAATAAAACATTAAAATTTAAAGGCTCAGACTCATTATATGCTAAAAAAGGTCTTGAAGTCTGCAGAATCTTTAAGACATATTGAAATATTTCAACAAATAATAGGTACAATATATTCTATGAACAACACACTTTCATACATAAAATTAGCAAAATAATCCTTTAGAATAACCTTTGAGTTATCGACCTACGAAAAATGAAGGAAATTGAATGTTCT
>BGPR01027816.1:0-14394 GCA_013235015.1 Araneus ventricosus
AAAACGAAATGAAGTCCAACATCATTTCTTTAACAATCGGACTTCAGACACGCATACGAAAATTCTCGCTTTCTCGTACCGATTCGTAACCTCCTTTTTTTTTTACTTTAACTTAATTTCCAACGATTAAATAGTACTTAAAAAGCGCTGCAATTCGATCTTAGCTTCGTAGCCGTCTGCATTTGCTAAGCAAAGTATTGAATACGCTTTGCATTGTGGGAATTAGAAGTGATAATCTTAAATAGTGCCCGAAAGATGGCGACACTGTTTCAAATTTATAGCATAGTAATTCAATTGTTTACGAGATAATTTATCTTTATCAATAAATATATATATATTTCAATTTCTGGTTTCTTTTACTTGGTAATTATGCTTTGATAAGTAACTGTTTATAATACAACAGCTGTCTCAAAGCTCACTTTGAGGAATTCTCGAAAAAATATGCATATAACTTTAAAATAAAATTATTCATTTGTAATGCAAATATTATCAGGAGATTTCGATCATAGAATTATTACTTTATTTTCATCAAAAATAAAGATCTAAATTTTCTTCAAGTTTATATTGAAATTAGTTTTCGGTAATATTTTCTGAAGCTATTCATAGATGGCGCCATGTGCTTTATTCACGAAATCGTTTTATAGCTAACTTGTCAAAATGTGCAATGAATGAATGCACTAAATTTTCCCATAAATTATATTAAGCAATAAGCATGTTGATTTTTTAAAAACAGCTTTCTATTTTTTGATAGATTGTTTATGCTGTTTCAATTCGCTAGACTGTTTAGCTCGTTTCACTTACATTTACCAGTTAACTTAATTTCAGATAGGAAAATTTACAAGAATTTCATTATCTGACGTAATTTTTTTAAAAAATTATTAGTTTGATAAAAGAAATAAAACGACTTTTAGCAATTTAGAGACAATCTCAGAATACTGCATTAGTAAAATCTTTCTTTTTCAAAATAGATTATGTAGTTTGAGTTGATGTTGAATGTTCTGATATTTTTATTTGTAAAGATAAATTCTATTTTTGCCGGTGAATTACAAATAAAAAACAAAATGGATGATACAAATATACAATCAAGTTTGAATTTAAGACCTATCTGAATCATATCAGTACATTTCTAAATTACTTTGAAAAGACTATTCAAGAAAGGAATCGTAATTTTTTTTTAAAGTTAATAGATTTTTGATAGAATTTAGAACTCACTTTGACATACTTTTACTTTCTGTATAACTGCGATACATAATAATTTAAATAGTGAGGAAAAGTGACAAAAATGGTATAAAAAGAAAGCACAGAATGTATTCCAGGCTTACAAAGACAGTTCCAAACTGCTTCAGGTATTATTTGGGAAAGGAGAAAGTTCTTCCATTTAGTTCATATCAAATTTTTGAGTATTGATGATAATCTTTTAATGGTTGAGAAATGTCTATGGACGAGTTTTCTTGTTTGTTTATTTTCATTAAAAACCCGAACTTCCGCTTTGAAGGTTCCATTGACTTAGCATTACACCGGAATGACGTAGTTACCGCATTTTAATGTAAGTAAACAATACAGAAAACTCGTCCATTGAGAAAGAGTGAATAATTCAAAACTAACGTTTAAAAAAGTTAAATATCAGCTAAAAAAACTCATTAACAATAATGCAACAGAAACTTATAGTAATACTGATGTCGAAATGTTTAATTTTGCAGCGGGTATTAATATTTCCTAAATGTTATTCTAACAATCTTAAAACCTTTGTTATTTTATCTGTCTTAAAAAATAAATCCAAACGAGAAATATATCAAATTGCCTCAATAATTAGTCATTTTATGCTAAAAACAACTTTTTACTTTCTCGTATACGAAGTATACAAAGAGAAAGTATTGTAATCGTCAAAAAATTCGAACTCGAGATTTTGACGAATCTCCACGTTTTAGACCTTCCTGAGTCCGAAAAACACAATTTTGGAATTATGTCTGTCTGTCTCTGTGTGTGTGTGTCTGTCTGTCTGTGAACACGATAACTCAAAAACTATTAGAGCTACGGGAATGAAATTTGGTATGTGGTCTTTAAACATAATTTGTAGGTTTCTATCAAATTTTGGACAAAATCCGTCAGCGGGAAGTCTGTCTGTCTGCATGTTCGAGGTCATGAGAACGCTATAACTCAAAAACTTGAAAAGCCAGATGGATAAAATTTTATACACAGTTTTATCGTCATGAATGTAGGTCCGTATAAAATTTTGGGCCAAGTCCGTCAACTGGTTGACTTTGTATATTTGATTTCTTCGCAATTGTACGAAGCAAAAGAAAGGCACGCGTTTTTACTGCTGCTCCCGTAATAAGTTCTGTTTTGGCTCACTGCCAAATTCTTCTCGAATAAAAGTGAATTAATTATGGAGTGTTTTCTTTTAATTTTTCTTTCACGCCGAAACATTTTATCAATATATTTGATTGCGGTTAGTTTTATTTTGTATATTTCGTAATGCATTTTTTCTGAGTGGATTTTGCATTATTTTTACTCTGACAGAACGAGAGTAGTTGTTAAAAGTAAAGTTATAAAGTAACAAACCAAAATTAGTGTCAATTGATTCATCAGTTCTATTTTTCATGCTTTTTTAATTTCTTAAGCACTCTGCCAATGTGCATGATATTTTCAACTACAACTATCGGTAGTAAATTTGTAACAATCAAATCGGAGATCTGGCAAGCTAAAAAGCTGCTTAGATGTGTGCAAATCTTTTAGTAACTTATATTAGATAATTGAAATTTGGTATGTGGTCTTCTAATTTATCCACGCGGTGGGAGGGGAAACAGCATCTTTTTGGGGAAGTATACGAGAAAGTTTAGGGGAGGCCACTCCCGCTGGTTTAGAATAATTTCCCATGTTTTACCATTTGAGAGCTTTTTATTTTGCGACTTATATATCGAACATATTAATGCATATCGAACCTTCAGTTTTTGCATAGCTTTTCCTCTCTCTGGGATCGAAAAGACATATAAAACCCTCAAGAGTTCTTCCCTCGCGTTTGTTGTATATTTATTTGCACTGTATGGGGCGTTTCGTGTTTAACCATATAGTGAAGAGTTGTGGTGTTGTCTCAAAATAAGCAATGTCGGGAAACAATGGCGGCGATTGGGTGAAAAAAGTGAGGTGACAAAAAAATTTATAGACATCTAAAAGGCCCGAGAGTATGAGGGTAGAAAATAAATTTAAAAATTTAGTTTAAAAATTAGCCATTTTCCCCGAACACTGTTGCTTCTTTTTTTAATTCCTAGTTTTAGACAGCTAAGATGAAATAAAAATTTAATATTTCCTTAAAAAGTAGGAGGGCGCCTGCCCCCCCCCCCCCCGTTTCCGATTCGCTGCTACGGCCGGGACGCTTTAAGCCGGCTATTCACTCGAAGTATAGCCATGTCATTTTCCTCATAAGCCCGTTTTTTCCCTACCCATTTTAATCGGAAAACACAGGCACGCCATTCATTTGTATTTAAAAGGACGCTAACTCTGAACGAAGGTAGGGGGAGCGGGCTTCTTTCCCTCTCTACAGCTGCTTGTCAATCGCTCTTCGATTTTCCCCAGTCAGCAGATTTTAATTAATGCTACCCTCGAAGCGAGGCTTCAATCTACGCAAGGCATCGTTCTTTTCGCCAGCCTCTTTCAGGTTGCCTCTGATTTTTCGTTCCGATTTCAGTCCAGACGGAATTCCAACCATGGCAAGCTGTTTGGTTCATTTCCATAGATTTTTATCGCTTTTCCCTTCTCGCGTTCCAAAATATACAGTTTGTCTGTGAAGAGAATGGCCGGCTTTAAAAGCAGTGCAAGAACACTCTAACCTGGGTGACAAAAATCGCGCTGTTTTAAAGACGTTTTCACAATTTTTTTATTCATTTTTCGTAAAAAAAAAAAAAAAATCTATTCCCTTGGTGAAGAGAAACGAGTATACATTTGAACCTTTTCGCATTGATCTACTGTATCCAAATTTTTTAAACAGATCTACAATTTTGGCGTCGAGGCCGCGGTGGCCTAGTGGTAAGGTCTCGACCTAGGGACCGGAGGGTCGCAAGTTCGAAACCCGATTCGTGTATGGGGCCCATTGCACGTTAAATCATACGTAGTGGACAAACGTCCTCCCGCTGGTGTTGCGCGGAAGTTTGGAGAGGGAGGTGCCAGCTCAGGTGTCGTCCTCGTCATCGCTGTTGTGGCGCGGAAGTTTGGAGAGGGGGGTGCCAGCTCAGGTGTCGTCCTCGTCATCTGACCGCGGTTCAAAATTACGAGGTCCGTCCCTAAATAGCCCTCGTGTTGCTTCAAAACGGGACGTTAATATAACCTAACCTAACAATTTTGGCGTCACGACCATAGTGCCAGTTGGCGCAGTTTGGCCAAAAATGGCTCTTGCGCCATTAAACCGCAAACAACCTAACCAAACCATAGTGCCAGTTTTCGCTTCCTGTGTTTTTGCGGTATCGTGTTCACATACACATGAATAGACAAATCAAATAGACACTAGACATCAATAGACAATTTGCTGTAAAATTTGGTACAGGTCTACAATTTTGGTATAAAGACGACAAATATATTTTAATCGTCTAGCTCATTAGAAGACTTAATTCCAAAAATTGTTTTTTCGGATCCAGGAAGTCATCAAAATCTCGAGATCGAATTTTTTTTTAAATTTTTTTTACGATTTCTATATTTCTCTTCGCATTCTTCAAATGGACGAGTTTTCTCCTTTCTTTGTTTACATTTAAATGCTCGGACTACGTAATTCCGGTGTAATGCTAAGTCAATGGAATCTTCAAAGCGGAAGTCCAACATCCCATCAACAGATGAAGTCAAGGTTTTTAATGCAAGTAAACAAACCAGAAAACTCGTCCATACGAGAAGCAAAAATTGAAAAAACGAGTCGTCAAAATAAATATAATGTCTTGAAAGGATATTTATGACATTTTTTATTTATTGGAATCACACAACTTTCTGATAGAAGCTTATAAATACATTATTGCCCGAAAGTAACTGTTTGATTTTACGATATTAGCTTCCATTCAGCATTTATTTAAGTGAAATGATAGCCAAGTTATATTGTATTATAAAAACTGAGAAGTGATTGTTCGGAGTTGAAATGTCTGCTTCAGAGTTTGATATGTATAATAGTTCTGATTCAATTAAGGGTTCATAGAACACTTGAGATGCTTGCGGATTGCATATAATTTTTGTGTCGAATTATAACGCTTAAGAATGTGTTGGCTTCTACTTATTTAAACATGAAAGAAGCAACATGAACTTGTTTGACGTATCAAATAATAAACTATGAATACTCCATTTAATTCAATTTATTTCTTTTTTTTTCTAGAAGAATCTATTTGCAACGGAAAAATCAGCAAAATTCTAAAAACTACATTTTTCTACTGCTGCCACAAAAAAATATAATGTGATGAACAAAATTAAATATGATAAAAAATAAACGCTTTAAATAAAAAAAAAACGATATTTACAAACAAATACTAAACGCTTTAAATAAAAAGAAAACGATATTTATAAACAAACACTAAATGCTTTAAATAAAAAGAAAACGATATTTACAATCAAATATTAAATGCTTTAAATAAAAAGAAAACGATATTTACAAACAAATACTNNNNCTTTAAATAAAAAGAAAACGATATTTACAAACAAATACTAAATGCTTTAAATAAAAAGAAAACGATATTTACAAACAAATACTAAATGCTGTTTGAGATATAATTCAGCCACTACAAATGATTTGATTTTAGTTAATAAGCTCAGGAATGCGATAATTCGATGCACGTGTGACGCACGCAAAGATTCACGTGACAATTTTCAATGTTTCGGTTCACGTGACAGTGGTTCACGTGACAATTTGTACATATCTGATGCATAATAATGAAGTTGCACTAATACAACTTTTAATGGAAAGCATTAATGCAGATTCTGCCTGTACTTAAAATCGTTTCTCTCTCTCTCTCTTTTTAAATATCGTTTGCTCTAAATCAGAGCAGGTGTTTTATCTTACGCTTTGTAAAGTCAAACCTACTTACTTTTTCAATTCCCACACCCATTTAGATATTTAGTATCTTTTTCTGCATTTAACTTCCAAACGACATTGGGAAGGAAAAAGTCGTTAAGTAAAACATGTGAGATTAGATAGAACTAAATTGAACTCGAGATATTTTTATGGCCGAAAATTGGGAAAATGACGCTTTTTGTGACCTCCGGCAAAAAAAAATTAAGATGCCTTTCCCATCCTCAGTAAATAGATCCTCTAATAATAAAATCCCATTATTTACATAAGACAGCTCGCCAAAAGTGTCCGTTTTATCACTTTTGACAGAAGTTTATCTTCCTCCACTTAAGAGATCATTATATTAGGATTGCAATTACCGGATTTGTTACGAAAAATATCTTTTTGAATACGTTTAGCGACGTTTGCCGAAGTATCTTAAATGAGGTCAATGAATGTTTTTGAGGGATTTTGCAAATTGTATTGGAATGAAATATGTGTTTGCTGAGTATGAAGCACGTTTATATTCTTCCATTAGTCGCTAATATTTTTGCCAATTATAGAGTATCGTTTTAGTTGGTATAAATAAGTATTAGTTTGAGTTTGTTTGAAGTAGGAGAAGAGATTTATTTAGTCATTTGTTTAGGCTCTGTAATGGAATGATCCATGCAGGAGTGGATCATTTTTCAAGTTATTTTCGTCGGGATATATAATTTTTTTTTGTGTAAAGCTTCGTGACAGTCGAAAAACAAATATTTTTCATTTTACCCATATTTTAAAGGTAATCGCTGTCTTAATCATAATAAATTATATATAGTTTGAAATGGGACATCATCGGGCCATAGAAGAGTCTAATATAACAGTTATGCAAGCTTCATGCGACTTAAAAAAGTGTCTTAAATTATCACCATAAGTTTTTAAGGAAATGTTGGAAAGTAATAGCAATGCTCATAGCAGTGGTGAATCTAGGATTCGAGTCGGGGGGAGGGGGAGGGGCTGAGGTCATAAAAATTTTGTATCGTCGTGACGAATGTCAAACCTCAAGGCTAAAGTAAACCAAAACTCTTTAACTTTACAGACTTTATTCACCTGACAATAAGAATCATAAAGAACAATACAATACTTTCTATAATTTAATAAAAATTACAATGAAATAACTAGCCAAAAAATGTCTTCGACCGCGTCAAAGCTACAAGTACAAGTGGAATGACTACAAAAATAGGAAAATTTATGTCCAAGCCAGAAAGCAATATTGAAACGTTTTAATTATTTTTTTTAAAGAGGGAAATTAATAAAAAACAGTTTTAATGATTTTAAATAATATCAAGAATTCTGTCTTGGCTCTGGGGGGGGGGCTGTGACGCGATAGCCCCCCTGGATTCCCCATTGGCTCATAGAATATTTAGTCTGTTATTTTAGTGGAAAGTAGTACTTGCTAAAACTTTCACTTTTGCAAGCTTAGTTTGTGAATATTAACAATTTAATCAAACATATTCAATGATGTCCAGAGTACTTTTTGAAGCAAAGCATCCGAGAATTTGGCCAAAGTGATCTTTGTGCTGTGATGTTTTGATTAAGGCTAATAATAACTTTTAGACAAATTGCAACTAGATGGTCTCCACCTGACCATAGATATAATGTAATTAGCTTCAAGCAATTTCATTTTTTCCTACGAAAACAAATAACTCAGTTTCATATTGAAGGATTTAAATAATAGGTCCCATGAGAATCCATAGAATAAGATAAAAAAAAAAAACCGAAAAATGACAGTTAGAAATGGGAGAAAACACACAATAACTATCTGCATCGAATATTGATATTTGTGGAAATGATAACGAACGTGGATATTGTCTTATATTTTTCTTTATGTTATAAGATATTTATAGGTTCGACTTTTGATTCAACTAATTTATATAATGGTTAATATATTGGTTGAAGTTCTACGGCTTTGTAAAAAAGAAGTAATTTAGAAGTAATCCACTGCGAAATAAGTCATATTCTTTATCTTTATTATTAACTCAGATCATTTTAACAATCATGGGAACTTATAGAACGCGAAACAATACCATTTTAAAGAACAACTGGAAAAGGAAAAAAAGAGAAACAATTCTTTTGTTATCACAAAATGAAAGAAGAAAAAAAATAATATTTCAGTAATTCAGTTGGAAATGAAGAATGGATATTCTAATCTTGGATATTATCAGAATTTTCGCAGATTTATGTGCTCAACCCCATCACATCATAATTTGTTTTCGTCTTTGTCTCCTTATCTTTTCAAGAAGAATCATTGTAACTTTATGTATTATCTTGATACATAAAACTTTTAATCTTCGAACTTGCCAACATAACTTGTACTTGAAACTACACATACAGCGTGGATGGCCTGATTTATCTCTTTCTATTTTTTTTTACTGATGAAATCTTTTGAAACTTATTTACAAGTTTGTTTGACTCCAGTCTTATCCAATCATTACCTTAAGCCAAATTTAATGCCTTTTTCAGGAATCTTAACGACATTCTGTTGTTTTCAGGCTGGAACATTCTTCTCTCAAACCATTCACGGACCTCCAAAACTGCAATTCCCATTCATGTTATGTACACATTGGGGTGAGGAGGAGAGACTTGAAGATGACACTTAACAACCCCTCGAAAGGAAACAGGGAGAGTCGGAATAAGAACTATTATCTTTAGCTGCCCACAAATCCCCAGCAGATGGTTTTCGCAGCAAAACTGCCAACAATCTCAAGCAAGACACCTCGGAACCACCACTTTGGATGGCAAATCCGTTGACAGGCTAGTTGAGAAACGGACAAGACTAACCGTCCATCAATCTTTAACCTCGTTAGCGCTCAACCCCGGTAAAAAAGGATGGGGGGTGGATTTTTAAGGGGCCAGACCTTGGGGGCCCCTGAGGAGTACTCCAGGCGCCTACGTTCGTTACAGGTGATGAATGCATTGACGCAGACTGAACTTTACCACCTTCGGTTGTCTCAACACACCACCTGTTATTTTCACTCTCACTCCCCCTTTATTTCGGGGGTGTGCAGGAAGGGTTTTTTATGAGTTTCTCCACAAGGGCCAGCTTGTTAGCGTCCATCATTTTAAGAAGTGGACAGCTTCAATTTGAATTTTGCTTGACCAACAACGGGGTGCTGATTGGAGTTTATGTTCTGGTTGGTGAAGGTGTGCCACTTTTGGCGATTTAAGGCTGATTTTCGTGCAACATTTTCGAATATTGTCTCGCTGTCGACTAACTGTGTAGAATAGCAATTATTAAACCTTTTTTAGTCACGATCATTTTCAGATCTAAAAATTTTGTTGCCAACATTTTTTTATCAATTCAAAGAATACATGCATAGAGAAGAGAATTGCTTCCTGAATTATTAATTGAAGATAAATAAAAAAAAATCCAATATAACATTTATTTAGTAAACTTTTATGAAATTTTTCAGATAAATAGAAATATGAATTGCTCGAATGACATAAGTTATTTTGGATTAAAGCCATCCACCGAAATGATTCCACAATGAAGATATTGCACTACATAAATCGTTATTTTTGAAAAAAAAAAAGCAACACTTATAAGAATGACTTCTATAATCAAGCAAAATGTTAAAGATTGAACGCCGAATGAAACTTCAAATTGATCAATACACTTCAAAAGACAAAGTCAAATGTAATTTCTCTGAAATCCATACATATCCCATATCATTCAAGAGAGGAAAACAAGAATTAAATTTTCAGCTTCAGGTTTATCAGTTTAAACTTTGAAGCCACATTATGTAAATAGCTCCTTGAAGACACATTTGATTTTATTGTTATACACGCTGTTCAAAATATATAGGAAGATAGAAACACACGTGATATGATGATTCTTTTTCATGCCACTTAATTTCAAAGATAAAAGCACTTCTATAACTTTTAGTTATCTCATGCATCATTAAAGCTGTTGAACTACAAGTTATTTTAGCTTCATTTCTCATACGAGTGGGTTCCCCGTTTCTTATTGCATAAAACCTGCTATCGCTTTTCTCACGGTATCGTTCATCTTAGGCCTCGTGACACGGAACTTTTCGATTTCAATTTTGGCCACGGACAAACAATATATCTTCAAAAATGTCTTTAAAATAAAATCCCTACCAAACTGTTAAATATGAACAAATTAAAGATGGCTTTGAACTGAAAATTCTCCTTTTTGATTCCCGATGTTACATATGGAAGGTTATTCAAGGAGTGTTATTGCCATAAAAGTGCTGTAATTTTCATTAAGTATTGTTCAATTATTTTAAAGCTGAAACTTTTCTAAAATTTTAAAATTTGCTGATATTGTCTAACATTATAAGCAGTGTTGTAGTCGCAAAGTAAGCATTCCTGGAACGCTCTAACCTGGGTGACAAAAATTTCAGTATTTTTAAGGAGGTTTTTATAAAGTTTCTTATTTATTTTTCGTATACAAAAGTAGTGCCAGAACTGCGTTCCCCTACACCTCTGATTATACGCATAATAATAATCTAAAACAGTGGCGAATCCAGGATTCGGGCCTGGGAGGGGGCTGAAGTCATAAAGATTTTGTATCGTAGTGACGAATGTCACACCTCATGGCTTATGTAAACCAAAACACTTTAACTTTACAGACTTTCCTCACCTGACAATAAGAATCATAAAGAAAACTACAATACTTCCGATAGTTTAATAAAAAATACAATGAAATAATAGCCAAAAAATATTTTCGACCGCGTCAACGCTACAAGTACAAGTGGAATGACTAGAAAAGTAGGAAATTTTTCGAGCCTGTCAAGCCAGAAAGCAATGGTGTCACGATTTTATTATTGTTTAAAGGGAAATTAAGAACAAACAACAGTAGTAGTGATTTTAAATAAAATCCAGAATTCTGGTTTAGCTCAGGGGAGGGGGGGGGGGCTGCAGCCCGATAGCCCCCGGATTCGCCACTGATCTAACATGATTATGAAATCTTAATAAAAAGTGTAAACCTATAATGTTACATAGTACGGCTAAAGTAAGTTATAGCATTTTGATCAAGGATTCGATCGTACGTCGTTCTGGTTAGCGAGTCGTTTTAGAGCTGTCTCTTGAACGACAGAATAAGACGAGAGATTTTTTTGTACAACTTTTTTTCTCACTTACGACTATCTACACTTACAACCACAAAAATTAAATTTAAACGTAATTTCATGTTGTATTTTGGTTTACATAATACGCGCAATAGAGTACAGCTGCGTATTTTTTATCTTTATAAATAAAACTGCAGTTATAATGCTTCATGCATAAATAAAACTGCAAAAAAATGGCGTTTCATGAAACGCCATTTTTTTGTATGCTATAGAAATCCAAACTACAGAATAGATTTGCATCAAATTTTCTTCACAAATACGATGAAGATTAAAAAAGGTTTCAGTGAAAGTTTCGTCACAATTAATTCAGTAATTAATTTTTTATTAATGAAAAAGAATGCTTCCATGTATAGAAAAAAAAACCATTTCAATTTTAGTGTTGCCATGCCTATAGAATGAAATATTACAGATATTTTAAACCATTTTATTTATTTGCCTCCGAGTTGCCTCTCGCAATCTTTAATTAAATTTCATATCATTCGTTAAAAATTATTAATAAGTCATGGAAAAATATAGATTTTGGCAATTTTTAAAAATCGTTTGCTTTAGTCGATATTCTCATTTTAATATTGAAAAACGTTTAAGAGGATTTTGAGTATTATAATATTTTGTATAAAAGTTTTTTTACATTAGAACTATTAGAAATGAAAGTTCAGTAAAGCACCGTTTAAACGTCTTTTAAGGGACTGACGTAAAATGACGTATAAATCAAAAGACGATAATCGAACAACTTTGATTTTTATAAATTTAATGCTACTAATGCAAGCTCATTTAAAAGTATCAAGTTTGAAGTTTTTAAGATAGTACCAGTATGATACTACATAGTATGGAAATGAACAATTAAATTTTTAAATTAAACATTTATCATAAAAGTGAGAAAATAATACCTTTGTAACATATCTTGAGTACTCATTATACATATCTTAAACGATTTATGTGCAGGTAGGCGTTTAATTATAAAAATCTTTAACCGTCGTTTGACGTGCTGATTGTCTGTGAGTATCAAATACATCATCATGAATCGAATTCACTGAATGTTTTTTCACTATTCTTTTGACACAAGAAATAAGTTCGAAGTTTATGAATGGAGTTCATCGCGTCTTTAAAGGAAGGCGAAATGTGCAGGTTCATCATCACTTGAATTAGCACCAGACAATTTGTCTTCTATTAATTCATCACTTGTGAATAATCTCAATGTCATGATGTCGATATCACAGTTCACATAATAGAAAAGAGGAAATTTTCACATTTTAGTATGTGGGAAAACGACGTTTAACTGAAGCTTTGCGTCGTATAAACGAACACGCTTAAACCAAACGAGCGAAATTCGATAAGATGGAGCGAATTTTCGCCCCTTTCCGTACTTGAAAGTGCATCGTCCTTTCGGAGCGTTTTACAATCCTTCCGCGGAGCGAATTTCGCTCCTTTTTGTATTGAACGATTTCGCTTCTTTTTGTATTGAACGATTTCGCTCCTTTTTGTATTGAACGATTTCGCTCCTTTTCCATTAGTTTTTAATATTAAAAGGAGCGTGTTAAAAGAAATACTCCTTTTTGAGCAATATTTTAAGCAATGATTTCTTTGTTGATTAATTTTTAATGTTAAAGGGAGCGTTAAAAAAAAAAAAAAACGCTCTTTTTTTTTGGAAATGTTTTCATTGCTCATTTCGATCCTTTTTGATTAATTTGTAACTTGATTCAGAGCGTTGAAAAGAAAAACGCTTTTTTTTCTGGAAATGTTTTTATTAATTTCGCTCCTTTTTGATCAGTTTGTAAACGTATCGGAACGTTTAAAAAAACGCTTTTTTTAAATGCTTTTAATATTGATTAATTAATTATTAACCTTTTCTGGACGTTTAAAAGAAAACCCTTTTTTAAGTATACTTTATCATTACAATGAATATGAATGAGTCGGGACCGTGATGAAACGACGTTATAAATGAGAGAAACGTATAAACGGTGCTTTAGCGTATTTTCATCCCGAGCTAAACAGTGTATCAGCTAATGTACTATAACAATACTTGCGCAGATTGAATTTTTGTGTTTAATGTGGTTGTGTGCTAACCAGTGGCGAATCCGGGGGGGGGGGGGCTATGGAGCTGCAGGCCCTCCCAGAGCAGAACCAGAATTCTCGATTTTATTTAAAATCACTACAACTGTTTGTTCTTAATTTCCTTATCTTTAAAAAAATAATAATAAAAAAAATGACAACATTCTTTCTAGCTTGACAGGCATGAAAATTTCCCTACTTTTCTAGTCATTCCACTTGTACTTTTAACGTTGACATGGTCGAAAACATATTTTGGCTACTTATTTCATTGTATTTTTATTAAATTATCGAAAGTGTTGTACTGTTCTTTATGATTCTTATTGTCAGGTGAGGAGAGTCTGTAAAGTTAAAGTGTTTTGGTTCACATAAGCCATGAGGTGTGACATTCGTCACGCCGATACAAAATTTTTATAACCTCCGCCCCCCCCCCCCGAATTCTAGATTCGCCACTGGTCGGGACCGTGATGAAACGACGTATAAACGAGAGAAACGTATAAACGGTGCTTTACTGTATTTTCATCCCGAGCTAAACAGAGTGTATCAGCTAATGTACTATAACAATACTGGTACAGATTGAATTTTTGTGTTTAATGTGGTTGTGTGCTAACCAGTGGCGAATCCGGGGGGGGGGCTATGGGGCTGCAGGCCCTCCCAGAGCTAAACCAGAATTCTTTATTTTATTTAAAATCACTACTACTGTTGTTTGTTCTTAATTTCCCTTTAAAAAATAATAAAATCGTGACACCATTGCTTTCTGGCTTGACAGGCTCGAAAATGTTCCTACTTTTCTAGTCATTCCACTTGTACTTGTAGCGTTGACGCGGTCGAAAACATTTTTTGGCTATTATTTCATTGTATTTTTTATTAAACTATCGGAAGTATTGTAGTGTTCTTTATGATTTTTATTGTCAGGTGAGGAGAGTCTGTAAAGTTAAAGTGTTTTGGTTTACATAAACCATGAGGTGTGACATTCGTCACGCCGATACAAAATTTTTATACCCTCCCCCCCCCCCCCCGAATTCTAGATTCGCCACTGGTCGGGACCGTGATGAAACGACGTATAAACGAGAGAAACGTATAAACGGTGCTTTACTGTATTTTCATCCCGAGCTAAACAGAGTGTATCAGCTAATGTACTATAACAATACTGGTACAGATTGAATTTTTGTGTTTAATGTGGTTGTGTGCTAACCAGTGGCG